>JARYGA010010118.1:0-45377 GCA_030545235.1 Helianthus tuberosus
GATTAGATATGTAAAACTCATTTTATGGCCCGTAAGGGCAAAACCGACAATTACCGGATTAAGCCTACGACTATAAGTTATGCTCAGCCTGAAATTTATTAAAAATCTTCAAAAATCCCAAAATAATATCTTACATCAGTGGGTAATAAGTTTGATATTAAAAAGTAGGCTTAATTAGGCTATACGCTAATTACGCCGTTTATTCGCTAAAGAAGCTTTATAATTACGCTAATGAGCATAACTCTCAATCTACACCTCAAACTGATGTCAAACTTTGGGTGCAAGTTTATATATTAGTAATTAAGGTTTCTACTCTTTTACATTTCCAAAAATCACGTTTTATAGTAATAAGGGCATAATGGTCAACATATGAGCATTTAACGGAATCATGCGTATTAATCGGTTAACTAATGAACCATGGTGTATAATCACAGAGGGTTATACTAGCATGTAACCTGGTCCAAATGAAGCTCTTAGGTATTTCTAAAACATACCAAAATGGGTCAGAACTGAAAGTCAAAGTGAAAGTCAAACTATGCGACTTTCGGTTCCGAACCGGGTCTTTACTGAAAGTTGTCGGGTTGAACATGTTTAGACATGTTCTTACACTTATTACCAAGTTATATTACTGATCAAACAGGTTGTATATGTTCTACATTGCTAATTATGCATAAATTAGAAAATAAGTATCCTGTTGACTTTTTAATGACAAGTTTGACCCGACTTTTGACCTAGTTAGAGTGGGAATCAGGGGGAACCCTTTTAAGGGTTTATTACCCACATAATTACCAACTTATAACTACTTTTGATTCGACTAATCACTGGACCATTAGTGATAAATCTTAAAGTCAACCGTTAATTACGCCTGTTTGACTTTTAAGCTATAACTAAGTAAAAACTTAACTAAGAAAGGATTTACAAACTTACAAGAGTCCTATGCACGATTAGTGATCACTTGAGAGAAGTCTTGTGCTCCAGAAATGATCAGAGAAGCTGAAGTGAGGTGTGAAGAACTTGTTGCAACATCATGGCCTTATATAGTGATTTAATCACCATAAAATGTTGACACACAAGTCTACTACTGACCATAACTCATCAACAAGTGTCCCTAGTGTTCTAGGGGTTGTTTAGGGGTCGTCCAATATGAGGAAAATCGTTTAAAGGTCGAGTATTTCGTTTAAACAGCAAACAGGAGGATTTTCTGTCGTTGGCAACTCCTTGCGCACCGTAAGGATAAGTCTTGCGGTGCGCAAGCCTTCTAATCAGACTTCACATTTTCTAGTTTTTGCATATATGTCTCTTGGCCCTTCCGAAAGGTCAACTAAGCTTAATTCTTGCAATATGACCCCTTCTTATTTACCTACCTACAAGGGCTTTAAGACTTGTACCCACTTTGCCAAGTCCCTGGACATTTCTGGTTAACCCGAAAAGTCATAACTTTCAACGTTAACGCTTTAACCCCTTGTATACGAATTTGATCATAACTTTCTCATACGATAACGAAACTTTAAGAAATTTATATCATGCATTCTAGTGAGCATAATTAACCGTTACAAAGCTTCGGGCTTGCTAAAAGGTCACTCAGAGGTATAACTTAAACATGTTGACACATTTAACCCCTGTAGTTTGTAATCTCTCACTTTCTTTCATATTTAGCTTCGTATGATCCATGATTTATTCGTTTGAAGGTATGAGCATCATGTAGGGTTAATGTACAATATATTTATTCACTGTTGACATTTAGAACTCGTATTTTCATATACTTTTCATGTTTGTCAACTTTAGTCCTTTCAAGACATTCTTTCACACGTTCAAACATATGACACGTGTCAACACTTTATAGGACGTGAATTTTCGAGGTGTTACATTCTCACCCCCTTAAAATAAATCTCGACCCGATATTTACTGAAATAAGTAAGGGTACTTTTCTTTCATCATGGATTCAACTTCCCACGTATATTCGGGTCCTCTACGGGCATCCCATTTTACCTTTACTATAGGCACATGCTTCCTTCGAAGCTTCTTAACCTGTCGATCTTCAATCGACAATGGTTTTTCCACAAATTTTAAGCTCTCATCTATATGCACATCTGTATGTGGTATAACCAGCGATTCATCAGCGAAGCACTTCTTCAGATTGCAGATGTGGAACACATTGTGAATTCCACTAAGCTCTTCAGGTAAGTTTAACTTATAGGCAACTGACCCGACACGTTCGATAACCTCGAAAGGTCCTATGTATCTCGGGCTTAACTTGCCTTTCTTACCAAATCGCATCACCCCCTTCCAGGGTGATACTTTAAGTAACACTTTGTCACCTACTTCGAAGTGAAAAGCTTTACGCTTTGGATCTGTGTAACTCTTCTGCCTATCTCGGGCAGCTTTGAGACGGTCACGAATTTGGACAATCTTGTCCGTCGTTTCGAACACTATCTCCGGTCCTGATAATTGGACATCTTCAACTTCCGCCCAACAAACGGGCGTTCTACACTTTCTACCATATAAGGCCTCAAAAGGCGCAGCCTTTATGCTGGTGTGGTAGCTATTGTTGTAGGAGAACTTAATTAGTGGTAGGTGGTTATCCCAACTACCACCCAAATCAATCACACATGCACGTAGCATGTCTTCCAAAGTTTGAATAGTACGCTCACTCTGACCAAAAGGCATAAATGCAGTTTTGTGTACGTCTTCATCTCTGACCTTCAGTTGATGGTAGCCTGACCTCAAGTCAATCTTCGAGAAATAACTTGCTCCTTGCAGTTGATCAAACAAATCATCGATCCTTGGTAATGGGTATCTATTCTTGATCGTGACCTTATTAAGCTCACGATAATCGATGCACAGACGCATCGATCCGTCCTTGTTCTTGACAAACAGGACTGGCGCTCCCCAAGGAGACGAACTAGGTTTAATGAAACCCTTGGCTAGCAATTCGTCTAGCTGTGTCCTCAATTCCTTCATTTCTGTGGGCGCCAACCTATAAGGTGCTCTAGCAACTGGTGCTGCTCCGGGGATGATATCAATCCTGAATTCCACTTGCCTATCTGTTGGCAAACCAGGTAGTTCTTCCGGAAAAACTTCAGGGTATTCAGAAATGACAGGGATGTCTTCAATCTTCGGTTTAGGCTCATCAATAATCACTTGTGCCATGTAAATGACACAACCCTTCTTTAAACACTTGGAAGCCTTGAGCATAGTCACTTGCTCAGGCAATCCATACTGGGTATCTCCCCGAATGGTAAGTGATTCACCAGACGGAGTCTTTATCACTACTTGCTTTCTGTTGCAGACGATTTGGGCCTGGTTGTGAGATAACCAGTCCATACCCAAGACTATGTCAAAACCGGCTAACTTAAATGGAAGTAGAGATAGAGGAAAAGAATGGTTCTTAATGGATAAAACACATCCATCTAACACAGTAGAGACGGTTTCTAGGGTGCCATCTGCTAGCTCCACCTCATAATTCACATTTAAGGTTTTGACAGGTAATTTCAACAATTCACAAAACTTATGATCTACAAACGACTTATCAGCGCCGGAATCAAATAGTACTCTAGCATAGACTTCATTTACAAGGAAATTACCTGTAATGACGTTGTCGTCTAGAACCGCTTCCTTGGCGTCCATTCTGAAGACTCTAGCATTAGTCTTCTTGGCCTCTTCAGGCTTCTTGGCGTATTTCGGGCAGTTGGTCTTGATGTGCTCCTTTTCATTGCAACGGTAGCACGTTGCGTCTTTCATCTTCTTGCAATCTAAGGTTTTGTGATCCGTGGACTTGCATATACCACAAGCATAGGTTTTTGACTGAGTCTGTGAGTTCGACTCAAGCCTGCACTTTCCATAGTGCTGTTTCTTGCAAATTTTGCATTTGGGCTTCTCACCAGAATGATGCCCATATTTCCTTGACTCCGATCCTTTCTTGTTGTCACCGCTCCCACGGTGTTTCTTGTTCGATCTCCGTGAACCATCATCTTCACGTTTTCTCTTCTCAGCCTCCTTATTCCTCAGCGATCTTTGTCTGACCGCATCCAAAGTGAGGGACAAGGATATGTCAGCTACAGATCTAAAAGTAGCTGGCCGAGAAGCCTTCACGCTTGCCTTGATTTCCGGGGCTAAACCACCGATAAAACGAGCTATTCTTTTTGGTTCCGGGGTCACCAGATAAGGAACCAACCGGGACATCGTGTTGAAGCTCGTGAGGTAAGCTTGACAGTCAAGGTTTGTCATTACCAATGATAGAAAATCAGACTCTATCTTCTCCACCTCATGCTGAGGGCAGTAATTTTCCCTGATAAGGGCAACAAATTGATCCCATGACATATTGTACAATGGGATTTTCCCGGTGGCTTGAATCAGAGATCTCCACCATGCTAAAGCTTCACCCTTAAAAGACTGCGACACAAACTTGACCACATCCCTCTCAGCGCATCCGCTGATATCCACAACCGTATCCATCTCATCCAGCCACGTCATACAGTCAATGGCTCCTTTCTCCCCAGTGAAATCCCGGGGTTTGCAGGAAACAAAATATTTATAAGAGCAACCCTTGTCTTGGGTCCCCTGTTTTGGTACTATTTGCAGAGATGGAGCACTGTTGTGGTTTGAGGAGAGTCTATCATCATCTTTCTTCGGTTCGTCCTTCTTGGACGGTGGCTTTGAAGGCTGTGTAGATAGGGTCCTACTACGAGTCCCACTATACTCTTCGTACTGCCTTTCCAATGCCTTTGTAACTACGTCGTCGACCAACGCTTTTAATTCAGCACCCGTTAAATTGATCCGGGCGTTATCAATGTTCTCCACTGGATGACTATTTATCTCGTCTGAGTTAGCCATTTTAATTGAACTGTTACAGAAACAAGGACAATAGTTTATTTGGGAGTTTATTATGGAATTGCCCCTTAGGGTAATTCATTAACCATGGTAAACAGAGACCATATTTGGTTAATTTATTTATCATATTTATTTAGGATTTTTATCATAATTTATCCTAATTATAAAACAATAACAGATTTATTTGTGGCTCAAAAGGCCTGGTCACATGGACATTTATAAATTATAAGCTATGATTTCAGAGAATCGAAGCATGAAGGTTTGAACCTAGTTCATTACCTTTATCCGACAGGGAGTCATAGCTACCACTGTCTTTAGTCTCAGAGGACATTAACTATAGCCCGTAGGCACTTCCCTTCTAAGGGATGTTTATAATATGATCATCTTAAAGGATGATATAGGCCATGATTTCAGAGAATCAAGGCATGAAGGTTTGAACCTAGTCATTACCTTATTCTGACAGGGAGTCATCGCTACCACTGTCTTTTGGCTCATATGGAAATGAGCAGGGCCCGTAGGCACCATATTACCACGTATGGTCAAAATATGATCATCTTAATTGATGATTTAACCCATGATTCAGAGATCATATAATTGGGTTAGGAATCTTCTAAAGAATCCTTTTATAAATGACGTGTGTGATTTTAAATGAATCACGTCTGCCAGGAGTGTTAACATGTTTACAGATGTTAACAGGGATTTGAATCTTTTAAACAGGTCTTACCATCATGGCCAGGTCTTTATAAGGACACTCAGGCTAGGTTTCACTCTTAAGATTCTTATTCAATATTTAAATAGGCAGATTATTATTAAAAGGAATGATTTTGATTTATTTATTTCATATATAATATTTATGCATATAATAGCAAGATGAAATTTATAAACATAACATTCCATTAATTATTAAAATATTACACGCTGCCCTAAACGGGTCTTTTTAAATAAACAAACTTACCCACGCAGGGGTTTAAACAAGTACTTACCCACGCAGGGGCTTAATAACACAAATACCCACGCAGGGGCTTAATAACACACATACCCACGCAGGGGCTTAATCAACATAATAGTCCACGTAGGGACTTACACAAATAACATACCCACGTAGGGTTACAGAAAGGTAGACCCACGCAGGGGTCAAAACAAACAAGCATACCCACGCAGGGGTTTATACAGTAAGACTGGCCCACGCAGGGTCTTAACAACCATTGGAAGGATTCAGCGGTCCTTCTTGCTCTTCCCTTTGATCAAGCTTGTCAATCCTTGGAAAAAGCTTTGTCTCTCCTGGCGGTCGCGGCGATATTCCCGCTCAACCTGATCCAGTCTCTGTAGAATTTCCTCCCGTTCTGGGGGAGAAAATCGTGGCGGCTGCGATTGCGTCCGAATGATCGGTCTGGCTGGTATCTGGTACCCATGAGTTGGGTACCCAACTCCCCATGGATCTCCATAGGGTCCTTGGGTGTTGTAGTTAGCCGCTACCATGTAGGGGTCAGCTTCACCGTAACCGTAGTTGGTGTGAGCTGGTTGTTCAAACGGGTTATACGCCATAGAACCCGTGTATGCTGGAATTGGGTTGTCAAAACCCATCGGCGGTGGCTGTGGTACAGCTGGGTTAGAAGGTCCACCCATTTGTGGGTCCTCCTGATGTGGCGGATAGTGGCTGCCACTGGATTGATGTGGAGAGCTGAAATGAAAGTCTCCTGCTCGTGAAGACATACGCGCTCCGGTTCTCCTACGCCTTGGCGGTTGCGGAGGTGCCGGTTGAACTGGTGGCGGTGGAGGCAGTGGCGTGACTGCCACGAATCTTGAATCCACAGAGGGATCCTGTTGCTGCTGCGGCTGCTGCTGCTGTTGAGGAGGCGACGAATGGCGAGGAGGTGTAAAGTACCACTCGTGCCTGTTGAACATGGCTTGAAAACTGTCTGGACCAACATAGGGTGATCCGTGGAAAGAAGATCCGTCAGAGATCTCTATCGGGTGGTTTGGTGTACCACTGGCAGGCTCGACGGGGTCCGTATCCTCGTCCATGTCGTCCGCATGATCTCCCGAGAAATGATCATCCGGTCCCAATGGGTTGAAACCCACTGGCTCTTGTATGTAGTTGGCCGGGTTAAACCGGCCCCTGAAGACAGGTGTGGGGTCACCGAAGGAGTTATGCGATACGGATCGCTGTAAGGGTATGTAGGACGGTTGGGGGTTATTGGGTTCGTACTCCGGCTGTGGCCCGTAAGGGTTATGGACGGGAGGTGTTGAGCTGTGTAAGACCGACCGTCTAGCCGGTTCAAAGAGGTTCCTCCGGTTCTGCCGGGGATCATCACTCTCCGTGGTAGATGGAGCTCGCACATTCGAGGGTCCTGCCTCGTTATCATTGGGGGCGGTGATTGGCCCCTTTCCGCGTCCTCTTCTCCTGAAGAATCTTGGCGGCATTTTGTTAATCCTGTCAATATAGCATGAGATAACAAAACAAAAATATATGCAAAATAAAGGACAACACAAACAAAGTGGAATTTGTCCTATGTTATATGTCTAGACTCGAAAGTTTAGAAATGTACAATTGTGTCATTGAGATTAAACACGAAAGGCTAGTGTTTAATTCACTCAAAGTTGGCTCTGATACCAACCTGTCACACCCCGATTTCCACGTGTCACCGGTGGGGGAGTATCGTGACGTGGTTGGCAACATAATAGTCAAACAACACAATATTTAATATGCACAGCGGAAGCAATTAAAAGATATAATACAACCGAATTTAATATTGTAATATCAAATGTCACAATATTCGGAAGTTTATCCACAGATGGATCGAAAATAAAAATGAAATTTATAGTTTAACAGACTTCAGGCATCTTAAGCTTGCGAGACTTCTAATGATGCTAAGGAGAAATCCCAGCCAATTACGCTTAGTACCTGCATTTAATCTTTTTGGGAAAATACGTCAGTTTACACTGGTAAATACAATCAACTGACTCATTTTGGAAAATGATTGAAAATTGATTTGGATGCACGTGGCATAAACATTTTATTTAACTTGGGAGAATTATTTAATATTATAATCTTGTGAACGAATTACATGTTCCTTGTGCGTTCAGTAGCCCGGATCTTGTCCGGGTTAAAGATCAATAGACACACCACATTATTCTTTTGTGCACTGACGGGTGTACGCCTACACCCCGATCTTAAGTCGTGGCCATTTCGTAAAATGATGCCAAGGATATCCGGGACATGGTCATTAACCCCCCCAAAGGCTTTAAGTAACAAGACTGTTTAAACGAGCCGATCAAATTATTCAATTACCCACCAAACGGTGGAGATTTTGATGCCCGATCAAGCGGTATTCTATATACCGTATCCCAAGCCCGTATAGGGAAAATAAGTTAAAAGTATTTACCTTAGCAATGTATAAATCACAATAAGCAAATTGCAAGTAGCTTTTACTGGTTCTCCTAATCTGGAACGAAGGTTTATAATAACCTATTAGAATCCTAACGGGTCTTTAGTTAAGCTTAAGCTTAGACCGGTTAGTTTCAAAGACACGGTTCGTACGCACGATTAAGCGAAGACCGGATAGAATGTGATTTAGACCCGACAAGTTCAGAGACTTGTTTAATATGGGTCCTTCATGCACATTCTGGATTTTGAGATAAAACCGTTAAGGTTTGACCCGTTTAGGCTAGTTTATGTAAACTTGTTACATAAACCGAACCGAACGCGTAATAAGCGTAACGGGTAATAATGAGAGCCATTTACAGGTTTCCTAAGTTAATATGCTCCAAATATGTTGTGACATCAGTAAGGTGTCTTTTATTATGCCCGAAACGAATTTCAACACAAACTATGCCCCGTAGGGGTAGTTTGGTCATTTTAAAGGTTGTAAAAGAGTTTAAGTAGTATCCTGAGTTACAGGTCTGATGTAATCATCAAAAATACTTATTTTACTGATTTATAACAGTAAGGTATTGTAGGTATGTGAAATTTATCAATTATAACCAAACTATGCCCCGTAGGGGTATTTTGGTAATTTCACATAAGCCGAAAAGCTCCAAAAATAAAGTCTGAGTTTAACAACCTTTGCTTACTGTTAAAATATTATAATTTGCCTCAAATATCAGTAGGTATCAACCCTTGTATGTTTAATATAGTTATAGCACATACTATGCGTTAAAATCGCTTAAAAAGGCGATTAGAAGCCATTTCCGGGCTTGATACATAAATCTGATATTTTTATATTTCCAGAAGGCTTAAAATAATTTATTTATCATATGTGATCAGTAGCAAAAGGTTTGGAGTCATTTAGATATGTGAAACTCATTTTATGGCCCGTAAGGGCAAAACCGACAATTATCGGATTAAGCCTACGACTATGAGTTATGCTCAGCCTAAAATTAATTAAAAATCTTTAAAAATCCCAAAATAATATATTACATCAGTGGGTAAAGAGATTGATATCAAAAAGTATGTTTAAGTAGGCTATACACTAAATACGCCGTTTAATTAACATAAAGCTTTAATTTTACGCTAACGAGCATAACTCTTAACCTACACCTCAAACTGATGTCAAATTTTGTATGCAAGTTTATATATCAGTAATTAAGGTTTCTACTCTTTTACATTTCCAAAAATCACGTTTTAAGGTGATAAGGGCATAATGGTCAACATATGAGCAATTAACGGAATCATGCGAATTAATCGGTTAACTAATGAACCATGGTGTATAATCACAGAGTGTTATACTAGCATGTAACCTGGTCCAAATGAAGCTCTTAGGTATTTCTAAAACATACCATAACGGGTCAGAACTGAAAGTCAAAGTATAAGTCAAACTATGCGACTTTCGGTTCTGAACCGGGTCTAAACAGGAAATTGTCGGGTTGAACATGTTTAGACATGTTCTTACACTAATTACCAAGTTATATTAATGATCAAACAGGTTGTATGTGTTCTACATTGCTAATTATGCATAAATTGTAATTTACACATTCTGTTGACTTTTTAAATACAAGTTTGACCCGACATTTGACCTAGTTAGAGTGGGAATCAGGGGGAACCCTTTTGAGGTTTTATTACCCAAATAATTACCAACTTATAACTACTTTTGATTCGACTAATCACTGGACCATTAGTGATTAATCTTAAAGTCAACCGTTAATTACGACGGTTTGACTTTTAAGCTAATACTAAGCTAAAACTTAATTAAGGAAGGATTAGCAAACTTACAAAGGTCTAATGGTTGATTAGGAAGGCCTGGAAGATGCTCTTGTGCTCCACAATTGATCAGAAGATGTTGAGGGATGAATGATCAAAGTGTTGCACTTGTGAGCTTTATATAGTGATCCAAGACACCACAAAGTGTTGAAAACTATGTCTACCCCTGACCATAACATTCCCACAGGTGTCCTAGATGTTTCGGGGTTGTTTAGGGGCCAAGGGATATGAGGAAAACCGTTTAAAATCAGTTTCATGCGTTTAAACAGCAAACAGCAAGATTTCTGTCGCTGGCACACCCCTTGCGCACCGTAAGGGTCGAGTCTTGCGGTGCGCAAGGCTTCCTCAACAGGCAAAACTTTTTGTTCTTTCATGCATTCGAAAGGGCAACCATCTTTTCCGAATTTGGGACTTATTTTATCAGTTTGGGACCTCCCAAAATGACCTTGAACAGTTACATACCCTACCATTTTGAATTGTTTGCTTGGTTTCATTTTAAAAGTGCCGAACAAGAAGGTTTACCGTGCATTTTCTTCGTAGGAGTCCACCATTTCAATTATTGTCAAGAATTGCTGGATTTAAGATATATTAGATGTTTGATATATATATACTTGGGTCTTGGGATTTATAATTGAGGTCGTTCAGAGGTAAAAATTAACATGACGCCACTTTTAAATCCTGCCAAAACATCTTTATCAAATCCGGGTTTACAACGCGTTTTGTCTTACATGACACGTGTCGTTATTTCATTGAACACGGATTTTCGAGGTGTTACAGACTACGACTGTGATATTCAATATCACGAAGGAAAGGCAAACGTAGTTGCAGATGCCTTAAGTCGTAAGTATCATGAAAAACAACGACGAGTTCGTGCTCTTAGATTAAGTTTACAGTTAGATTTAATGGAACAACTGAAAAACATTCAAGAAACAGCAATCAAGGATGATGCTGAAGGAATGAAGGGAAGAATAAAGGAATTAGAGCAAGGAAGCGATGGAATTTGGAGGTTCCACAAAAGAAGGATTTGGGTACCTAAGCAAGGAGATTTAAGAAATAAGATTTTAGAGGAAGCCCATAAATCTAGATATACCATGCACCCTGGAAATAATAAGATGTACCAAGATTTAAGAAATAATTTCTGGTGGATAGGAATGAAAAAGGATATAGCTAGATACATATCTAAGTGTCTTACTTGTTCACAAGTTAAGGCAGAGCACCAGAAACCCTCAGGTCTACTACAATAATTAGAAATGCCTGTATGGAAATAGGAGCTCATAACCATGGACTTTGTTACTAAATTACCCTTAACCATGGACTTCGTTACTAAATTAAACAATCCTGTTAATACTTCCGCTGCCAAATTAAATAAATACCACAGGGTTTCTGTCCCGCGGCTTCTGGACCGGGTCAAACCGGGCCGGGGGCCGTGACAATATGCGTCAACGCCGATGGGTAGAACTTTTCAACTATTACGACTGTGAGATTCGTTATCACCCAGGCAAAGCAAATGTTGTTGCCGACGCACTCAGCAGACGAAGCTATCTGTTTAGCACTCGTAACGTCCAAGCCCAATACGATCTCGAGACTCTCATCCGCGAAGCTCAGCATGCATGTTTTAATGAACGCACTCTGAAGAAGGAAAGAATCTATCACGACGGAGCCCAGCTTGTGAGTAAATCAAATGGGACATTCCACTTTCTGGACCGAATTTGGATCCCTAAACGGACCGATTTGCGACAGATTCTGATGGACGAATCCCACAAATCCAGGTATTCTATTCATCCCGGTGCCGACAAAATGTACCAGGATCTTCGCTACAAGTACTGGTGGCCGGGCATGAAAAGGGATATTGCTCTCTACGTTGGAAAGTGCCTGACTTGTGCAAGGGTTAAGGCCGAACACCAAAGACCCTCTGGCTTACTTGAGCAACCACAGATCCCTACGTGGAAGTGGGAGAGTATAGCTATGGACTTCATAACAAAGCTTCCGCACACGTCATCAGGTCACGACAGCATCTGGGTTGTTGTTGACCGCCTAACCAAATCCGCTCACTTTTTACCAATACGGGAAGACTACAAGGTAGAACGATTAGCCCAAATCTACACCAACGAGATCATTTGTAATCATGGGACGCCTCGCGACATCATCTCTGACCGTGATGCTCGGTTTACCTCGTGACTGTGGGAAACGTTTCAAACGGCTCTTGGTACATCGCTTAATCTAAGTACCGCATTCCACCCTCAAACCGACGGTCAAACTGAAAGAACGATTCGTACTCTTGAGGATATGCTCCGTTCGTGTGTCATAGACTTCGGTGGTAATTGGGATACATACCTGCCGTTAGTCGAATTCTCGTATAACAACAGTTATCATTCCAGCATTCAAATGGCACCATTCGAGGCCTTATACGGAAGAAAATGTCGATCGCCTATTGTATGGCACGAGATCGGTCACTCGCAATTAACCGGTCCCGAGCTATTACAAGAAACGACTGACAAAGTCCTCCAAATTCGAGACAACTTGTTGAAAGCTCGAAGTCGACAGAAAAGTTACGCCGATAGACGACGCAAGCCCCTTGAATTTGACGTTGGCGACTACGTACTCCTAAAGGTATCACCTTGGAAGGGTGTGGTCAGATTCGGCAAGAAAGGGAAATTAGCGCCTCGATATGTTGGACCTTTTAAGATTCTGGAAAGGATCGGAAAAGTCGCCTACAGACTCGAACTACCGGAGGAACTTAGTAACGTTCACCCGACTTTCCATGTGCCAAACCTCCGAAAGTGCCTGGCTGTGCATGATTTAATTGTACCTCTCGATGACCTTCAAGTAAACGAAACACTACACTTCGTGGAAAAGCCTGTCGAAATCATGGATCGCCAAACCAAGCAGCTCAGACGCTCGCGCATTCCTATTGTGAAAGTCTGATGGGAAGGCAAATGAGGCGCGGAGTTCACTTGGGAACTCGAAAACGACATGAAGGCGAAGTATCCGCAGTTGTTTGTTACGGATTCGAACTAATTTCGGGACGAAATTCCCTCAACTAGGGGAGGCTGTAACACCCCGTGTTTCCGAAGTCGAAGTCGAAGTCAAAGTCAAAGTCAAAGGAAGACAAGATTGCTGATTGCTAATTGCAATCTGTCTCTTCTAACTCAATTCCTGTTTTGACTTGTTTGACTTGTAATTAGTTTATTTTATTTTATTTTTAGTTGCATTATGTGGAGTAAGTGCCAATAATCACATCAATCAACGTATCTTATTCGCTAGTTAATCAACATACGACTGTAAACTATAGGAAGTAACAATGCGATAAAGTCAACTAAACGCTAATCAATCTAATTTAATCGACGTCGAATCGCAATCGAACTCGCAACTCGAATTACGCATTTTGGTTATTGTTATACGTGTGTGTGTGCCTTACGTGTTACTTGTGCATGTTTATTTATGTTATGTTGTGGTAATCAATCGAAACACAAACGAACTCAATCGCAATCGAAATGGTATAATAATTGGTGGAGAAGAGATAGCGCGAGATATAGTAGTTGGGATTAAAAGTAATTTGACTAGGAAACTCTATCGTATCGAAACGCTCGCAATCATAATCGAAATATCAAAACTCATCGCACCGAACACTCGAACGAGGCGACTGATCGACCAGGCAACCAGCTGTTCGAACAGCCGGCCGATTGGACTGCTGTCCGATCGGACAGGCTGTCCGCACGGGCTGCCCAGCCGACCGGCCAGCCCCCTTTCCTCTTTGGGTAACACTATAAATACCCCCTTGTCACTCTCAAAATTACTACTTTTGGCAAGTGACGTCCGACCAGCTCGTGTTCCTCACTTTTCTTCAGATTTCTCACGATTCCGGTAAGATCTCGTCCTAAATCTTGTACTTTCTTGATCTACATGCACTCCTACACCTTTCTATCTTTTAAACTGTCCGAATGGGTGACAACCTGCCATGAACTTGAAGTGTCCAACCGAACGGGTTGCCATCCGATCGGACAACCGTCCGATCGACCGACCTGAAAAGTAGAGGTACTTCAATGTTTTCAAAATGCTACAACAAAAACTTCAAAAGTCAAGCCATCATACACAAACACATCCTTCTCAAAGGAAGAAACAATCCACTCGAATAGTCATCCGACCGGACTACCGTCCGACCGGATGACCATCCGAACGGATTGCCATCCGCACGACTGGACCGTCCGATCGGGTTACCATCCGACCAAACTGCTGTCCGAGCCACTTACATCTTGCATCGTTTTACGCGTCACTTATCTTCATGTTATCGTTCTAATCAGGCTAATTCCGCTCTAAGCGCTCCCTTCAATCCATCATCGCTGTGAGTATACTCGATCCCCTTTTTGCTTTACGCACTTTTGGGTGTTACATACGTTACTTATTCTAAAACACATCGAACACACTACTCAATACTTTAAACGCTAACCGTTACCGCATGTTATATGTGACTAAATGAATGCTTGTTTGTTATGTTTACACATGGAATGCTGTCTATCTGCCTTAGCAACGGTAGTACTATTAGTTTGGACTCAGTACCCGTTCGCACGGGGGTTGTTAAGGACCATTACTTGCATGGATTACAGTGGTGATCATGTATTGCGAACTGCCTTGGGCAGTCAACCCGCAGTCATTGGTATCGATAGGTTCATGTCGATAACTAACATTCTTCGTTTTCCTCTGTGTACGTGCTGGTTATGCGTAAACTATTTCGAATTCTATATGCTATTATCAAACTTGTATGCTCACATTTGCACTATGTGTATTGACTTTTATTTTAACGTATGTGACAGGTTCTTAGGATGCTTATCTACTAGGAAATCGAGGCTAGAATAAGGCTCTAGAGGCCAACAAATAGTTGTGTGTACAAATGAAATCAAGAGTCTCTAGAAGCAGATAAACAATTGCTCAATTTGAAAAATCTGAGTTGTCGGAATAGAACTATTTGCCTAGATTTTGTCTGTAATAATTTGTTTTACCTTTTGAGACATGGTATGGGATATGTTGCTTTAAATTGATTGGTAATGATAATTGTTATGGAAACTTTTGGACAATCTGTTTCGCTCAGTGCCATGCCCCGATGTTTCCGCCATCGGTTGGGGTGTGACAGTTATCAAGATCGATCAATTCAAACTTATTGAAAACTAGTGTTTGATTTTGAAGGTTTCAATGATGATGTGCCATCACTGTGTGTTGGTGTAATCTCCGTGTGTCGGGGTAGTAACCTGAACAAAAGAAGAAGACTCGCTCAAAGGCAGTGGTAAACGAGATCTTGGTGAACCCTTTGATTCAATTCGGTTGAAGGCAGTTGACAAGTTATCCCTTCTCCCAGTTCATCGAGTTCTGTTATTGGTCAAGTTCAAATGTTCGATTGAAGTGGGTTTGAAGGATAGTTCGAGTGCTACTTGAAAGGTGTTCGAGGGCCTCTTGAAGTCCGGTCAGAAGGATCGAAGAGTCCGTGACTACGAATCGAATCCAGACGAAAATACATTCTTCGGCAAAGGCAAAGTGTGTGTCACTCAGGCTCTTCAAGGAGGATAATGGTAGTGTGTCTACTGAAGATGTCAATGGAGGTTATGCGTTTACCGAAGATGGTTCGGTAGATCGAGACAGAATGAGTCAAGATTGAGAGGGAGACTTATGGAAGTTGATGTTGAGAGGGAGTGATAAAATTACAACATCAATAGGAATATTCGGTTGAACTCAAAGGTGTGGCCCGGAGGAGATCTAAAGTCGAAGGACTAAATGACTAAAATAGTAATTAAATGTTTTTAATTATTATTTGAATTTTCCTAAGTATTAGTTTTATTTAGTAAGAATAGGATTCCTAGTATGATTAAATTGTTTTTAGTATTTATAGTCCTTAAATCTTGTAATTTTTATTCGGTCACAAAAATTAATAGAAGTAGCTTGTGGATCTCGTTTGTATTCATCTTTCTGATCATCATGTACCCAAATTTAACATACATGTGGATCTTATACGCCTCATCATCCATGAGCATCCTTTGTTTTTCTCGTATTTAACGTATAATCTGTGAAATAATGCCTTGAATATGCTTACTCAATTGTCAAGGGTAGTCGAAGTAGAAATATATTGGCTCACGATTATGTCTTGTTTATGTATGTGAATCAAAATACAGTGAGCGGGACCCCGCAAGGCTTGCCTTATGATCGTTTGTTGGGTTATGTAGCTGATGATGAAAGCCAAAATCCAAGGGAACTATAATGCCTAGCTGAAAAATAAGTTAAAATACAGTCACAAGTCCAGCAGTTTCTCTCCCATTGGAAGCTTCTCAAAACAACTGCCCCAACAACTGTTGCATCAAACTACTTGCCTTTAAAGATTAGAGTATGGAAGAACAAGTATTGGATTGTCAAAGTATTGGTCGACAAGTCAACAATCAAGTCAACCAAAGTCAAAGACTGAAGACTAAAATACCAAGTCAACAAATCTAAGACAAAAATTCTTGATTTCCAGAAGTGTTGGTTCACAACTAGCAGTTCTGTGAAATCTAGCATTTCACTCTATCTCACTTCAGAAGCAGCACTTCAATGCAACAATGTAACTATCCAACACTTTTGCAAACTGTTGGCACTTACATCATTTAAGGAGTTGTTAAGGGTCGTTTTCATGCTGACGTCACTAGCAGTTT
Organism: Helianthus tuberosus; assembly: GCA_030545235.1. Taxonomy (NCBI): domain Eukaryota; kingdom Viridiplantae; phylum Streptophyta; class Magnoliopsida; order Asterales; family Asteraceae; genus Helianthus; species Helianthus tuberosus. Next base: position 16,702 of record JARYGA010010118.1, read on the forward strand.
GATGGAGTGTGTGAAACCCGGATGTTAAAGTGTGTTATATTACATGTTTATGGCCGTTTAGTTTATTATACGCTTTGAATATGTTGACTACGCAAGTTTGTGGATTTGCAGGTAAAACGCATAAAACGGAGAAGTTAGAGAGCGTAGTGATGAAACGGGAGTCGTTCAGGTCAGGAGATAACTCAAATATGCGAAACATGTGATGAGATGAAGTTCAGGGGCTTATTTGCTATTTCATGAAAGCTGTGATGTTAAAAATATACAATAATTGATCCAGCAGCTTTCAAACGTAGGATACGGACATCAAAGCATAACCTACGGTTGTGAGTACATGTATTAACAGCAGGTTTGTACCGTAGATTACGGCTCAAATGCGTAGCTTACGGCACAAAGATACAAGGCAGCGCAATTGTTGTTGTGAAAGGCACGTGCATATGTGGGACAACTTAATTGATTGGCCGACATCATCATTGAGGGAAAAAGGCCGCCAACATTGAGGCACGTGCAAATCAAGGAGATTTATACAAAAACATCAAACATGATTATCACATCAAGGAGCATTAATTAGAGAAGGAATTTAGAAGGCCAATAACAAATATTATCATCATCATCACGTGAGATTGATACATATTGACGGCTGAGATCTTGGGGTTTATTATTTTTTAATAATCACAATATTCAACAACAACATTAAACTTCACACTTGGGCCGAGAGATGGACTGGACGCCACATGTAGGCTGACTTGAGGGCATCATATCATCATGGTGGGGGACGGCCCATGCAAGGCACATGTGGGCTTGAGGAACATAATCATCACAGTGGTCATATTCACACACGCATACATATCTTGACGGGAGAGAAAGGGGAACACGCAAACGGTGGATGCAGCTTACGAAGATCAATCTTGCACCATGAGGGGCTAAATCCCTCGTGGACACTTCGGGTGAATGATTGTGTAAGACACTATTGATTTGGTTTATTGTTTTATGTATTGAGTTCGGATTGTAACCGTGTGACAGACGGTCTTTACTTGCGTTTTTATAATTCGTTTGACAAACGAATCCTGTGTGATAGACAGAGACATAAATACGTTTAAATCCGATTATACTTTGTTGGTTGAATAATTATTCATTGCATGAATAGTTGATAATTACATCGTTTAACCAATAGTATCCAATATGACAATCAGCTAAGTTATTAGTTAATCACACAATCTGAATCCCGGAGTGATCACCTTTCCTTATCATTGTTTGTTACAACTCAATCTTTTTCTTAGTTTTTATTCGTTAATTTAGATAATTCTCACAATCAATCAAACCGATTTTTCAATTTAGTAGTAGTTAATTAATACTTTTCATTACGACACTTTCCACAATCCTCCTCTGGTTCGATATCCGACTTACTCTAGCTACTAGTTTATTTCGGTTTTTGCATGTCACTAACGACAGACATCAAAATGGCGCCGTTGCCGGGGAGGCGTGCGCAAAGTGTTTAGTGTTAAGTTTTAGTATTAAAAAAAAAATTCCAAAAATAGTGTTAGATTTGTTTTGTTTTGTTTTGTTCAGATTTATGCTTGGTGCTTGTGTTTTTTTTGTTTGTGTAGGATGATAGATCTTACAATATTATGCACCTCTCTTACATGCATTTTGTGCAAGGAACCACTTCACCCGTGTATCGGTTGCCACGAGGCCCGATTTAGACGGGAAAGAGCGAAATTGGAAGAACCACTGATGCCTTGCTATGATAATCCTTCCCCTCCACCATATTTCTATGATTCTGATACAACGGTGGAGGATGATTATTACTCTGACGGATGGGATCGGGATGAGGATACTTATTATGAACCAAGGACGGATGGACAATGTTTCTGTTGCGGTCGTAATCATACTTCTGTTTATGATGATGTGTGCGCGGTGTATTTGGAAAATCCAGAGTATTGGAATAAAAAAATGATGGATGCGTATATCTCAACACCGTATCAGGGATACCGACAGTATCATCCCGAGGAATATCCTGAGCCTGAGGGTGTCTATACTTATCAGACCGAGGAGGAGAAAGAGCTTGCTATGTTGGAAGTGACTTTGTCCAAACTTGAGCAGTATTTATCAGCACCCAACCTTTCCGATGAAGATCGAATCAGCTGTTTAGTTTCTAAGTGTCAGAATTTAAAAATGAAGATAGAAATAGAACAACGCCTTTCACCATTACCTGATGATATTAGAGATTATTCTCACATGAAGGAGGAGGTTGTGGAGGATAATACCACACCAATGAGTCCTTTATCTGATGAAGAGTCACTGGTGGATCAGATGGTGTGTGCAGATGATGAGGCAGAACAGTCTGAGGAGATGAATATGTGTATCGAACCTCTTCCCATATCAATTATTCAAATTAACAAGTGTGGGGAAGAGGGTTCTAGGAAGAAGATGAGGAAGGTGACGGTGAAGGACATCGAGCGGATCATTATAAAGTGGTTGTGCAATAATCTGACTTATCTGCTAATATTGAGTAAAAAGAAACGCATGTGGAGAGTTAACTATCGAGTGTATGTTGGGAACTCGATAGGAAAGTGTGGATTGAGGCCGGATTGTAGTGCTTCAGTGGACATCTTGATACAAATTAGACCCCGCTGGATCAGTGATGTCAGGTACCGTGCATTCATGGGAAATACAAAGGGTAAATGTGCACTGAAACCACCGTAGCGCATATCAGGTACGGTCTGGCTGAAGACCTTTAAACTTAGCGCTCTCGGGAGGCAGCCCGAGGATGTAGAGTTTTGTTTTGTTTTGGTGTGTGTTGTGTTTTGGCAGGTTACTGCGTTTCAATTTTCGCGGATGCAATAATTCAAGTGTGGGGATGTTTGGCAACATCCCCGATGAGATATCAGAGAATCCAAGAGAAGTTTACGTCTCTGTCCAATCACAGCAGCTGCATCACTACCGACACTGCCGATTTACTGATCAGGTCCATGTGTCTCTCTATCTTGTGTTTTATTTGTTTTCGTGTTTTTGGTGGTGTGAATCTTTGTGTTGGGAATGGTTTTATGTGTCGAGTCGTCTAGTTGTTAGCCGTTCATGGTTTGTTAGGTGGTATCTCTCGAGTCTAGATTATAAATTGCACCATACATTAGGGACAATGTATCCCAAGTGTGGGGATGCGGTAACTCGAGAGAGGGTTGGTAAGATTGGTGATCTTAAATGCTTGAATTGGTTGAAATTGGTAAAAATTGAAAAATTTTGAAAATTTTTGTTTCTTAAGTATGCTTGAATTACATGAAAACCAACATTTTCAATTGCTAACGGGTTCCTACCGATATTAAACTAAATTAGATCCCTAGTCATGGTTGTTCCTTTAAGTTTCATGAGAGTATTTCTGACAGTTTTTAGAGAATAATTGAGAATAGATGCCTAACTAGGGGTAACATGCTTTAGGAATTACACATGCTACGTGTCGGTAACCCTTATTCCTTTTGTTCGGTGAATATTTGAGCCTACTAGATTGTTAGTTGAATTACAATAAATGTTCATTTGCTGAGAGTAGGCCATATGTTGCTTTGTGTTAGAACTTGTGTGGTTTGATACGTGCCGAGACTGTGGTTTAGCGTTTACACATAGATGATAAAGGCATTAGGATCCCGTCATTGTTTCATATGTTGATTGTTTATCCATCCTACCTTAGTTAACCATGTTGAGCCTTTTACCCTTCGTTTGTTACACCTTGTTTGACCCGTTTGATTGCCAACCATAAATTACAATTGTGTTAGATATTTGTTGAAAAAGAAGAAAAAAAATAAAGAAAAAAAATGAAAAAAAAAGAAAAGAAAAAGAAAAAAAAAATCATTGTTATGTTCGTGTTCAATAAATGGGTCGAGAATAACCCATGTGTTAGTAGTATTGTGAATAAGTTGGCATGGTTTGGTTTATTCATTGTGTTCGCCATATAAACAGAAAAAAAATATTTCCTTCCCTTTACCCTTAACCCAAAACCCAAAAGTCCTTTTGATATGTGTTACGTTATTTGATACAGTGGAGGTGTGATTGCCATTCAAGCTTATGATTACAAAGTCGCATATTTGGTTTTGAGCGAAATATATGCTAGCACATTACACGCTAGTCTTGATAAAACCGAGAGGAGTGATTATTGTGAGGGGCGTGTGGCATGTGTGTAGTATCATAAGCATGTTAGTTTTAGTTAGGTAAGTCTTAAAGTGTTTTAAATGCGTATCAATCATCTGTCAGATTGTCAATCTCGATTGTGTCAGTCTATGGGACGGGTATGACTTGGGACCTTAAATTGCTAATTCGGTAAGGGATTTAATGGTGATTTGTTAATAAGGTGATTAATGTTTGTATTGGTTGCTTGAGGACAATCAATGTTAAGTGTGGGGATGTGATGGAGTGTGTGAAACCCGGATGTTAAAGTGTGTTATATTACATGTTTATGTGTAACATCCCGAAAATATAAAACATTATATCAGAATTATAAAGCTTAAATAAATGGGAGTTTACTAACTAGGAATTTTTAACCTAGTTAGTTAACTAGTCTAGAAATAGCTTATAGAGTGATTAAAAGCTATCAAACTAAATGTTGAACAAAATAGAGGGACCTTAGTTGTTAACTCTAAAACTTAATTAAAAGGGAACAAATAAAAAAATAATAATAAACCAAACACCCCAAATCTGGGTGTTGGTCGATCAAGAAGAAGCAGGGGGCGACACCCCCATTCCAAAAACCTTAATCTCACAAAACAATCAAATTGAGGGCTCAAATCTGATCAAAAACGAAATCTGAACATAGAACAGTGATCCTCATCACAAGAGGATTACAAGGTATGTAAAAATTCGTGTTAATCCTTTGTTTGAAATTCTCATGATTTTGGAAAATCTAAAATTAGATGTTGCATGTGTGTTGTTTGATTAGATTAGAGATGATGTAGTGTCTAGAAGTGAAACCTAGACAACTACATGTGAAATCATGTCCAATTTCAGGAAATTCCATGAACACCTTGAAGGTGGGTTATGGGTTTTACAAGATGAAGATGAACACTAGGGTTTAGGATGATTATTCTAGTGTAATTTGATTGTTGAAAGTGATTCCAGAAAGATATGATGCTTAAAACACTATAGGAGGGCTCTATTGTTGTCAAGTTAGCTAATTAGCAAGCTAAGAAGTTGATTACTAAAGATATAAAAATTCTGCATATGAAGTGTTTGTTGAAATGCCTCAAAGAAAGCTTGAAAACTAGAATTTTGTAGTTAAAACACCTAATCGTGATGTTTTGACTATTTTGTGAAATGTGGTTACAAAGAGTTCTAAACATGATAACATTGAACCCTATAGGAAGGGATACCGGAACGTCAAGTGGACAAGCCGGTGATGATTCACGGTTGAAGGGCGTGCGCTAAGGTATGTAACTTGACCCGTTACATTTATTAGATTTGATGATTCTAATGTATAATTGAATCTTGAATAAGAGTGTTCTAAATTAAGCGTTGAAGTCGTTATATTGATTGATTTATTAAATTCGGATTGTACTCGTTAGTAGTCGTCAAAGAGGAGGATTCTTTAGACGAGCTGAACGGGTCAAATAATCGAGTAAAAACATGATTAAGGCTCCGTGATATGATGGATTGTTCTTTGATGTTTGGTTAATATATAATATATGAGAAATATGAGGTTTTAATGTATTAGTGTCATATAGAAACTGAAACCCGAGAGTTGGGAACCTTGGTATATTGATCATACAAAACCAAACATGAAGTTCCAGGTACTACCGTAAATTACGGTATTACCGTAATTTACGGTAGAGGAGAGATGTTTTACGGTATAGATCCCCTGGTTTACGGTGACCAGACAATCCCAGGTCTCACCGTAAATTACGGTGATACCGTAATTTACGGTGAACCCAGAAAAGCTTTTATAAGTTTGTTATTTCAAATGTGTTGTTAAACTTTGGAGTCATATTATTTAACAACGTCAAAACTAATGTTTTAATGGTTTTGATCATAGGTAAATTTGGTAGATCTTACGGGTGGCGATCAAGCGATTAAATGAAGAACCGAACACTCCGTTTTTGAAGCTTCCGCAATGTTTTAGATCCTTGTAGTCTTTGTGTATGGGTTGTAAACACATGTTAAACAATTTTTGAAACGTTTTAACTTAGTCATTAGTTGACTAAGGTCTTAGTTACTTATGAACTTCGTTAATGAAAGTCATGTACTTAAACTATATTTTGTTTAAATTTAAGGGTAAAAATTTAGGGTGTTACATTATGGCCGTTTAGTTGATTATACGCTTTGAATATGTTGACTACGCAAGTTTGTGGATTTGCAGGTAAAACGCATAATACGGAGAAGTTAGAGAGCGTAGTGATGAAACGGGAGTCGTTCAGGTCAGGAGATAACTCAAATATGCGAAACATGTGATGAGATGAAGTTCAGGGGCTTATTTTCTATTTCATGAAAGCTGTGATGTTGAAAATATACAATAATTGATCCAACAGCTTTCAAACGTAGGATACGGACATCAAAGCATAACCTACGGTTGTGAGTACATGTATTAACAGCAGGTTTGTACCGTAGATTACGGCTCAAATGCGTAGCTTACGGCACAAAGATACAAGGCAGCGCAATTGTTGTTGTGAAAGGCACGTGCATATGTGGGACAACTTAATTGATTGGCCGACATCATCATTGAGGGAAAAAGGCCGCCAACATTGAGGCACGTGCAAGTCAAGGAGATTTATACAAAAACATCAAACATGATTATCACATCAAGGAGCATTAATTAGAGAAGGAATTTAGAATGCCAATAACAAATATTATCATCATCATCACGTGAGATTGATACATATTGACGGCTGAGATCTTGGGGTTTATTATTTTTTAATAATCACAATATTCAACAACAACATTAAACTTCACACTTGGGCCGAGAGATGGACTGGACGCCACATGTAGGCTGACTTGAGGGCATCACATCATCATGGTGGGGGACGGCCCATGCAAGGCACATGTGGGCTTGAGGAACATAATCATCACAGTGGTCATATTCACACACGCATACATATCTTGACGGGAGAGAAAGGGGAACACGCAAACGGTGGATGCAGCTTACGAAGATCAATCTTGCACCATGAGCGGCTAAATCCCTCGTGGACACTTCGGGTGAATGATTGTGTAAGACACTATTGATTTGGTTTATTGTTTTATGTATTGAGTTCGGATTGTAACCGTGTGACAGACGGTCTTTACTTGCGTTTTTATAATTCGTTTGACAAACGAATCCTGTGTGATAGACAGAGACATAAATACGTTTAAATCCGATTATACTTTGTTGGTTGAATAATTATTCATTGCATGAATAGTTGATAATTACATCGTTTAACCAATAGTATCCAATATGACAATCAGCTAAGTTATTAGTTAATCACACAATCTGAATCCCGGAGTGATCACCTTTCCTTATCATTGTTTGTTACAACTCAATCTTTTTCTTAGTTTTTATTCGTTAATTTAGATAATTCTCACAATCAATCAAACCGATTTTTCAATTTAGTAGTAGTTAATTAATACTTTTCATTACGACACTTTCCACAATCCTCCTCTGGTTCGATATCCGACTTACTCTAGCTACTAGTTTATTTCGGTTTTTGCATGTCACTAACGACAGACATCAAAATGGTAGCGTAAGTAGGGTCCCACATTAAGTTGTCCCACATATGCACGTGCCTTTCGCAACAACAATTGCGCTGCCTTGTATCTTTGTGCCGTAAGCTACGCATTTGAGCCGTAATCTACGGTACAAACCTGCTGTTAATACATGTACTCACAACCGTAGGTTATGCTTTGATGTCCGTATCCTACGTTTGAAAGCTGCTGGATCAATTATTGTATATTTTCAACATCACAGCTTTCATGAAATAGAAAATAAGCCCCTGAACTTCATCTCATCACATGTTTCGCATATTTGAGTTATCTCCTGACCTGAACGACTCCCGTTTCATCACTACGCTCTCTAACTTCTCCGTATTATGCGTTTTACCAGCAAATCCACAAACTTGCGTAGTCAACATATTCAAAGCGTATAATCAACTAAACGGCCATAAACATGTAATATAACACACTTTAACATCCGGGTTTCACACACTCCATCACAGTTCACTCCTCCTATATATATTTCTTCATTATAAATGTACACACATATCTTTTTGAGATGAATTTTAAGGTTCACGTCAGTGGCGAACCTAGGAATTAATTTCATTGGGTGCTAATAAGGGGTTCAACTAAACTTTTATGATGTGTGCGATCGAAATTTTTACCTATAAAATACACAATAAAAAAAATTAAGGGGCGCCCGCCCACCCATCGCCACAGTTCATGGGTGTTAACCGGTCATTTTGCATGTTGGTGAGTGAAAACTAACATGACATGAAAATCATGATAAAAAAAAGATTAGATTAATATTAATTATTTTTTTTTTTTCAAAACAATATTTGAATATTTTCAAACTATAAATTAGCAACATTTTGTTGCTTTATGTAGTTGTAATATATGTATTTGGAGTTTTTCAAAAAAAAATTGCATTTTTCACTTTTAATCCAAAGGGTTTTTTATTTTTGCAATTTAACCCCTTTGAATTTTTTAGTTTTAACCCGAAGCTTTTCAATCTTTCAATTTAACCCCAACACTTTTTTATTTTCAACTTTGGTCCCCCCATACTTTTCATCTTTCGCAAGTTTTTCGTTTTTCGTTTCGTTCGAAATTTTGCGAGTCAACACGCAGCAACGTGCGTTTGGGGTTCAACGTTTCGTCTGCTTTTTCCCGTTGAGTTCAATCAGATATGTCGAAACGCATGTTTTCATATGGTTAATGCATCACATAACTTTTAGACTAATCCATTCGATGTTTGCGACGTACCACGCCGCAACGCGCGCGTGTCTTATTGCTAGTTAACTTTTAATTAGGTTCATTAACTAATTCAATTGTATCATTTATCAGACTAGAGTCATAGTTATCCGGGCGTTGCACAGGGACGCGATTGGAATTCAAAACGTATAGCATACCATGACAACTGATAAATAAATTCGTAAAATTAAATAAAATAATATCTAAATGTGTTATGCTATTTGCATCATAACTCGGCTCTGAACATCAAAATAATAAGAAAAGGTTAAACAATATAATAAATAACAAAGGTAAACGATAGAAACTCGGTCAGTTTCGATGCACTTGTTATAGCAAAAAAAAAGTTTAAAAAATATGTTCAAAAGAGTATCGTCGTGTTAGTTAAAAAAACTAAATAAAAAAAAAACTTTTGCCACACTCGTTATAGCAAAGAAAAAGAAAAGTTAAAAAATATATCTAAAATGGTATTAACGTTTTTGCTAAAAAAACTATTTAGAGGTAGAAAAGTAAAAAAATAAAAGTAAAAAAAATCAATAATTAAATTATATGGGTTGATAATGAAAGTTTACACTAAATAATGAAATAGAATAAATAACAAAACAAGTCAGTATTCATATTCTCTTAATTTATATAGAGATAATTTAGAAAAATATAATGGTAAGTTATTATGTTATAAAGATAAAGATTTTATTAGAAGAATAAACAAAGCCAGCCCAAAAAAACAACTTAACAGTCCCCACTAATAGGCCTGCCGCCTGCCCATGGCCCATGGTGACCACATGCATTCATGCAACATCCTAGTATCCTACTTTGATTTAGTTTTTATTCATAAAAATTCCTATAAAAATAGTAATAGAGAAATAGAGATCACAACGCGTGCCTTCATCCTGAGCAAGGACACCAGCAGCGGCACCGCAATCGTCGGCGGCGCCGTGGTGTTCTCTGCGGTCCACATGTTCGATTAGCCCCCGCAAGCCTGATGAGCAGGGCCGGCCCAAGTCTAAGTATTTTGAGGCTTGAGCTTTGGGTCTCAAAATAAACAGGGCCTGCAGCTTAAAAAATAATAATTATATATCATATTTGGGCTTTGGGCGGGACTACGATTGATATTATTGATGTATCGCAGATTTGAACGGGCGCTGCACTTGGAGTAGGTTGTAGGGTATTATTGTATTTGGAAAAAGACCTCGAGTTTTACTTCGCTTTAGGTCATCAAAATGGTTGAGTCGGCCCTGCTGGCAAGTACACCGTATGGCATAACCCTGCGAAACGCGGTCAAACCAAGTTGACCCTTTCTTGATCCTTGCCATTTCCTTTCTCACGGTAACTACAATCAAACTTTGCATATCACAAACTGGTTGGACCGGGAACCTTGCATTAAGTTTGAACATCAGGGGCGGATATAGAATGTAACAAGGGATAACCCCCGTTGCTTCTTAACGCTCCGGCGTAGTGTAAATTTTGGAAAATTTTGACGTTTTTTTGATTTCGTTACCCCTTTAGAGAAAAAAAATTGAAACGTTGCCCTTATAATGATTTTCTAGATCCGCCATTGTTGAACATTGAAGCTATTTTGTAGGACATTGGCATGTAGTTCACTCGTGGGACTCTAGCTATCTACATTCTCAAAAGCATAGTTTCTTAAGCATTGTTACATTTGGGTTGTGCAAGGGTCGGTTTTAACATCAACTGAATCATAACAAAAACTTCCAACCAATTAGTCGGGTTATAACTTATAGTATGTTTCAAACAATCAGTTAATGGCATGCATGTGTTTGGTTTCGTTTTGGTTAATTGATTCATTTTCGTCGGCTAAACCGTGTATATGTACTCGGATGCACTTCGATTTTACTTATGTAGTGAAAAACCATATATGAACATATATTGTCCTTCAAAAATTTTATGCAGATCCAGCAGCCTGTTTTTAGTGAAATTGTTTGCTTTCATATATACATGTTTCATTTTTGGCCACCTTTTGAATATATATTATTCTTGTTTCTTTAGACGGAATTCACAAAAATGTCACTACCAAAATATCAAACCTAGATTGATCCATCTATGTACTAAGATCCTTCATCATTTAAAAAACACTTCTAAGAAAAAACCAAGTATATATATAGGACTATAGGAGTGAGTTAAAATGAGAACCATTCAATATTTAGAAATCGTTTTAAAAGAAAGTGCTACTTGTCATCGACGTCTATCATATTAAAATTTTTGAAGGAGTTCATATATTTTTTTTAATTTTTAAGTACATGACACATTTTCATATTTACATTCAATATGGGCGGTAATAGTAAATGGCATTAATTGGTGAAAAAAAAAGCGGTTGGTGGGTGCCACATGGCACCCACCAAATTTTTTTTCCCACTTTAGCATTAGGCTGGAGGGTGTGGGGACTCCATCCCCGCCACCTCACCATGTATAGGGCCCATATGGGCTCCATCACCACACCCTCCAAGTGAAGAGGGGGGCGCCATGGCTTGGGCTCCATGGTGGTAACGCCAAAGTTGAAGAATTCAGGTGGGGCCCACTAGTTTTAAACCAATCAAATGTTTTTTTTTTTTTTTTTTGTTTAATAGAGGCTCCATTCACACCATGTAAATTAAAGGGGGCTCCATAGGTGAGGTGGATTCTAGGTGGACTTGATAAAGCCCGATGGGGCTCCAACCACACCCTATAGCCTTAGTATGTATACACGTGAAGACAGTATACACATGAAGACAAAGTATACCACAAGTAAGGGAAGTGGTGTGGTGGAAAAATTGAGTTTTTTTCTCAAACTAGTGTATTTACAAAATGTATTTACCTTTTTAGGTACTTTGAAAAGTATTTACCTAAATGAGTATTTTTTAATTGGTTTGTCTCTCTCCTAATCTAATTGGTTAAAGCCTAAATTAATTATTTCTAAATAAAACATAGTGATTTTGTTCAATAAACTTACTTTTGTAAATTATTATAATTTTTTAGCTTACGTTTTTATAGTGATTTTGTTCAATAAACTTCCTTTTGTAAAATATTATATTTTTTTAGCTTACGTTTTTTAGTTAATATATGTATGTTTTCAATTTGTAATAAAAATACTTCAAGTTTGAAAGTTAAAATTTATGTATTTAGCTGTTAATCTAAGAACAACAAACTTATTCAATTATTTACTTAAAAAAGTTATGTATTTAGCTTGTTCTAAGTTTTTTTTTATCATAAGTTTTTTGTAAATTGAAGTTAAACGTAGTTGTGTTTATCAATTAGTATACCTCGGTTTTTTTTATTTTTAATTTGTAATAAAAATACCTTTAAGTTAAATATATGTAGTTTGGCTTTTATCTTAGTAATAAAAAAAACTAATTTAATCATTTACTCAATTTATTAAGAGAGTAATCTTGTTCTCTTTACTATTTTGTGTATTAAATAATTGCTTTCATTGTGCTTTTACGTTTTCGTAATTGTGCTTTTTTTAATGTAGTGTATAATTGTCCAACGTAAGTGTAGTTCGACTTTGTTAATAAGTAATGACTAAATAAGTTTTTATTCTTAGAATAAAAGGCCAGGCTAAATACATAATTTTTACTTTTAAACTTAAAGTATTTTTATTACAAATTAAAAACAGACATATATTAATTATAATTAAAAATACGTAAGATAAAACAATATAATCATTTACAAAAAGTCAATTTATTAAATAAAAATACTATGTTTTATTTACGTATCATTAATTTAGGATTTAACCAATTAGATTAGGAGAGAGACAAACAAATTAAAAAAGAGATAAACAAAAATACCCATTTAGGTAAATACTTTTCAAAGTACCCAAAAAGGTAAATATTTTTTGTAAATACACTACTTTGGGAAAAAAAAAAAAAAAAAAAAACCCTCTAGAAAAGCTAGTAGGCTTTAAACCCGTTGACACGGGCTTGAATCATGTCTGAGGCAATTTGCCTTGTTTTTATCTTTTTGTTAGAACCCTAAACTTTAATAATTTATTGTTTTTTTTTGTTAGAATCCTGAACTTTAATAATTTACGCTGCTTCCCTTAAACTTTAAAACTTACCATATAAACTTAAAAACTTACTATATAGTCTGAAGATTTAATAAAGTACTACCCTCAAACATTAAAAACTTAATATATAGTCTTCAAGATTTAATAAAACCTTTTAGTAAACTGCAATTTTACCTCCTGAGGTTAGATGCGATTGGCACCCTTACCCCCTACCACGAAATTTTTGCTGTCTAACCCCCCAACGAATGCGAAACGCTGCAACATTACCCCCCCCGGTGTTAAAAAACTTAACAGTTCTGTTAACTGTGATGTTAAATGACTATATTACCCTTTCTTATTACCCCCTATGCTTTGTTGTAGAAAACGTATTACCCCCGGTGTTAAATGACTATATTATCTTTTCTTATTACCCCCTATGCTTTCTTGTAAGAAAAGGTATTGCCCCCCGGTGTTAAATATTTCTTTGCTTCCTTCAATATTGCCGGCACAAGATGATGTCGAGTCTTAAAGAAATTGGAACTAACCACATATTAAAAAAATGTTTTAATATGCTTCTTGTCAACTCTCTTGACTTGGCTTCCTTCTGGTCGTCGTCTCCGTCAACTCTCTTGACTTGACTTATGTAACTAGATATCCCATACCAAACTCACATCTCATTCTCATTTCCTCATGGACCACTGATCAACAACAATCACTCAAACTTTAAACACCAACCACCTTTACAATGAATAGGTATGTACCCACCCCTTCTCTTCTTCTTCATCATTCTTCATTATGCTTCTTGTCAGCTACCACCTTCTCAACTAACCACCATGACCAACCTCCGTGAACTGCTTCAAACCAACACTAATAATAATTCCAAATGGGATTCTTCTTCACAAGCGTACATAAATGGTTACAGATCTGAAGGTTTCGCTCAATTGCAGCCCTAATCGCTCAATTTGCAACCCTAATTGTAGCCTATTCTCTTCTCCATGTCTATGCACATAAAAGTTCAGAATCCTCTAGATTTCTCACCTTAATCCCCTCAATTGCAGCCTTCGACGGTTGTACGGTGGCTTCGACGGTGACCGAGGGGGCGGCGGAGGTGGAGGTCAACGTGGGGGCCGGCGTAGGAGGTGGAGCTCGACGTGGGCGGCGGCGGGGGTGGAGATGCGGCTGGAGAAGGTGGAGGTTCGCTGACGAACACAACATTGTGTTCTTGAAGAAATTTGGTGTGGTCGTCGGTGGTGTGTTCGCCGGAGAGAAGAAAGTAGATTGGGGAAATACTTGGGGGTAAGGTCGAAGTGAAGTTTATAATATAGGGTGTTAACACCAGGGGGTTAATATTGTAGCGTTTTTCAATAGTTGAGGGGTAAGACAACAAAAATTCCGTGGTTGAGGGTAAGGGTGCCAAGCGCATCTAACCCCAGGGGGTAAAATTGCATTTTACTCAAAACTTTTTTTTCCTCTGTTTTCCTTTTGGTTTTTTTACACTGTCCAAACTTAAAAGAAAATTTTGATGTACCGTAACGAATCAAATCGGTAATTAAAAATACAAAAAAAACATAGTTTTTTTTTGTCGAAATGATGGTAGGGTTTTGTTTTAATTGATTGACTCTATTTAGTTTTTATTCGTGCCATGCAGCTGCCTGGCACTCGCTCGTTTGTTCTGACAAATTACAAATTTGCCCCGAGTTCAAAATTACAGTCTTGCCATCGTTTTAGTTTTATTAACAAAATTATGGTAGTGTTTTTTAATTGGTTTGCTCGGTTTAATTTTTATTGAGATTGTGTTATGAGTAATATATGCAAGTAACCGAAACAAAAGCGTATATGTTATGAAAGTGGGAAATATTCGATTTAGCGCCTCGCAACGCGGGCGGGCATAAAACTAGTTATGTACAAATGTCAGATGGGCTAAAAAGAGTCAAAAGACAGAATAAGTGTATCATTAGTTAGTATTATTGTGTAGATAAAAGATCATGTACAAAAGAGAAATTTCGTAGGAAGTGTAGTAGCAAATCTTGACCACATATTTATTTTTCTCAATTTAAGTAGGGAAGGGTATGGTGGTCTTTTCTCCATTTAACTAGTTTCCTCCTTGATTTTCAAACGGCTATAACTTTTTCATACGTTAATATTTTTTTTAATTACACCGTATTAACTAGCGCTTCATTATCTTTAATTCGAGCAGCCTATTGCTATAACGTTCTTAAAAATAATTTACAGGACTTTGACTACCCATTACGTGATTTTGAATACCCGGTACATGACTACGTGATTTTTTAATACCCCTTACATGATTACACATTCAACATAAATCATTACGCATTCAATGTAAATTTATTACGTGATTACACATTCAATATGATTTATTATAACTAATGTCACAGCCCCTGACCCCTCCCTGGGAGCGGGAGTCGTTAGCCAGTCAGATGGTATCGGTGTTTATTAATTTGGCAGCAGAGATTTTCATCAGGACCGTAGTTAGGAAATATTTTTATCAGAGTTAAACACCATAACGTTTAAAATAGATAGATGGGATAAAACCCAAGTTTTGTTGACAATAAATTTATAATAACAAATGGGACAAAACCCGATTATCATTTGTAATATGTTTATAGGGATAAACCCTAATTATTGAAAACAATTCTCCTTTTTAATTAGGTAACTTTATAGCCACTTTTCTAAGCCTTCAGTGCTCTCCAGCTGGCTTTTATTTGGCTTCACACTAAGTTACCTGAAACACGTGTTTAAAACATTTTATCAGCAAAAAATACTGGTGAGTGAATCCCAGTTTAATCAAAACATGTTTTATCATTTTACAGTATTGAGGGCGATCTCGCAATTACATTTGTTTATATTTCTACTTTAATTACCACCCACGGTGCTACCAATCCTGACTGGTGATAATGTTACTACTCACGATGTAGTAACAAATTTTGTATACAAAACCCCAACATACCGACGATAATTGTAGAATACAAATACTCAATCACTGTTAAATATAAATTAAAACAATTGAGGTTTTGTACAAAAAGGTTTCACAAAAGAGGATTACTTACATTGCTAATTTAGGTATTTCCTTGTGACTTTCTGCTTGTAATCTATTTAAATAAAATAATGCACACGCGTTACTATAATAACCCAATTTACATTAGATATACCCTCTCCAAGACAGAACTCCAACGACAGAGTCAGGCAGAGCCTTGACATGCGTTATGGAGCACTAGATCAATCGGGTAGCGCAACTAATACTTAACCAGGGGTTATGATACTTACAACGAGGCAGAGCTTCGCTAATTTAGTGGGTATAATACCCGGATATTATTTCTAACAGTCAGAAATTGAGAGAGAAAGTTTGATTTTGAACGAATTGGAAATGAAGCTCGAACTCCCAATTTATAGGGCTGATCAGGGGGTTTCTCGCGCCCCGCAACAGAAACAAGGGGGGCCTTCGCACCCCGCCAGAGCCAAAAAGGCGGCGGCAGTGTTGCTGAGTCATCGGTGGTCTCGACGCGTGTCATGCCACGTGGCATCATCAGGTTTCGCCATTTATTGCTCGGTCGCGCCTTGCGACAGAAGAAGAAGAGTTTGTCGCGCCCCGCGACAGCCTCTTATTTTTGTTTTTATTTATTATTTAATGAAACAAAGGTATTTCGGGGCCGGTTTTTGTATACTGGGTGTATTTTAGGACATTTAGGGGTATCTAACATAGTTTAAGGAGGGTTGTTATATCCTCCCCACCTTGTTTTAAATCTCGTCCTCGAGATTCGAGCTACTATATTCCCTTGGAGTTATATCAAATCTTGTAGTTAGTAAAAACAGTGACAAAGCGTCTTTGGAATCATTTAATGGACGGAAGTTCCGAACCCCTGTCTGTTGGGTAGAAATTTGGAGAAAAGCAACTTATCTGGACTCGAGATAGTGCAAGAAACAATAGACAAGATAATTCAAGTTAAAGCAATATGAGATTATCAAAAGAGTTACACAGATAACAGATAAAAACCTTTCAAGTGGGAAATAAGGTATTGTTAAAAGTTTCTCTATGGAAAGGGGTAGTCAGATTTGTTAAAAGAGGGAAGTCAAGTTCCAGGTATGTTGAACCATTAGAAGAATAAGTCTCGTCGCTTATTAGCCACAACTGTCAGAGGAAATGATAGGAATGACGTAAGTATGAAATCTTAAAAAGTGCTTAGCACACGAATCCTTAGTGATATTTCTCTAAGGACATAGGAGAAAATGAGAAACTTAAATTAGTTTCAAGAATTGATGTTAACTGAACGTGATACAATTAAGTTTCACAAAAACAATAGAGACATATGAATCGAATGTAGACGACCTTTAGGAACAATAGTATGTAATGCCAGAAGAGAACTTACTTTGATCGTTCAACTGAGAAAAACTCTGAATCAATAATCTCAATTGAAAAATAGAAGTATGAAAAATGATTTGTCAATAATCAAACAAGAAATCAGTGACGTTTATTTAAATGGTAGAGATACACCGAAAATACAATAGAATTTAGTGTATCATTGTCTTAATACATAATTGTATCAAGACTACTTGAATGATGAGGCAAACGAAATACGTATGAATTGATATGATTAGGGATATTAATTAGCTCAAGCTACAAATTTACACAGACACCGCAAGGTGTTGTAATGATTGAAAGAATTCAGTGATTATGGTGACCGAACGAATTTACCGTTCTCGAAATTAACTTGAAAGTTTCAATGAAGTGAATCTGGATGTTCAAAGGAATGGATAAATGAATATCGTAGGATTGATCAAAGATGGAAGAAATGATGGAGGTACATTGAAATAAGAATTGAGGTATCTTTATCTTAACACAAAATTGTATTAAGACTGGTTTAGGATAATGAATCAATAAATAGATAAATTCGTACCTCAGGTGTGAAAATGAAATGGGTCCAAGTTTCAATGAAATCGCCACCGCAATGTGTCGTGTTTTAACAAATGATTTATTGGAGTCGTAGACTTTGAACAGGTCTACTATGATTCAAACAAATGAGATTACCTCGAATATGATGATCTCAATTCATCATATGAGATTTTGAATTGAATGTATATTGTGAACAAGTTCAAACAATTGAGCTTGGTGTGGACATATTCCAACAATGGATATACATTTTTTACCACAAATGGTCACGGTGAAAAATCTGGTAAGTAACTTTGAAAGGAAAAAGGAGTTTTCCAAGAAATCTATTGACTTGACATCAAAAGTCAGCATCTTCGCAATCATAGGGATTATCAAAATGAGTATAACGAAAATATTTATTCAAACTTGTGAATAATTGATCTTTTGAAGTGAAATTACATGCGTAATAAGCAATGCATGCGTGACATAGGAATTTGTCAGGAGATGAATACAGAGCATTCGGAATATGATGTAAGATGTCAACTTTTGGTAGAATATCTTATGAAATGTCCAATCTCAGGAGCACTAACAAAAGGAAGAGAAGTACCAGAAAAGTTACTACAACAATTTATCCACACTTTCACTGAAGATGAAGAAAATCAGGTCTCTGCTCATGTATGGGGAAATGTTTCAGTAACATTAACCCCTGCAAGAGTAAGAGAATGGCTTGAACTTCCAATTCTTGAAGATTACATTGAAGCACCAAGCAAAGAAGATTTGATAAGCTTTATCATTGAGCTTGGTTACAAGAACAAGAAAATCAACAAAATTGGAGCAGTAAGAAGAAATGAAATGCCAGCCATCTGGCAAGTGATGATGGAAGTGTTAAACAAATGCCTCACTTCAAAGATAGGAGGAGCTGATCAAGTCAGTCAAGCAATTCTGACAATCATGTATGGACTCATAACTGGGTTCAAACTTGATTATGGAACTGAAATTTTTAACCTACTCAAAAGATCAATCCTTACCAGAAATGGAAGAATAACCTCACACCTGCCATATCCAAGGTTAATTTCAATTTTTATTTCTGAAACATTTGCTGAAAGGAACATAGAAATTCCAATTTTGGAAGATATCTGGAGTTCAAATACCATGAAAGCCTGGAGTTCCACTCATGGATGGGAATCAGACAAAGATATCCCTGAGTTACCAGAAAGCATGTTGTGCCTCATTGTACCAGACTCACAATACAGATTACAACATGAAGAACTTCTTGCCAAATCAGATACTCCAACAGAAGAACCTAGCAAAGAAGTTGTTAATTGTTCTTCATCACCAGAAGAAGAAGAAGTTGAGAAGTCCTGGTCATCAGAAACAGAGGCTGTGGGAGGAGAAGGAGTTCTGAAGATAACTAACTCACCAGAAAACAAGACAGAACATGCTGAGAGCCAACAGATTCATGAAGGTGGAATTCATCATGAGTTTGATATTCATCAAGAGAAAGAACATGAACACTATGCAGAATCTCATATTGCTGAAGGAACTCATGAAGATACTGAAGGTCAACGTTATGAAGAAACTCACTTTGCTGGTACAACAAATGAAGCCACTGAAATTATACATCATGATGAGTCTCGGGTTGCTGGTACATCTCTTTTAAACATTGTTTTAGTTGATACTCATTCAAAAGAAACAAACTCAGAAGGTTCAGTTAATGTTTCTTACAAGTTAGAATATAGAAAAACTGATGTTGATGAGGAGGTTACTAGATCCATTCATCTCAACTCTGAATCAGAAATTGAGGAAGAGGTTGAGATCTCAACATATAGAGATCAGGGAACTGATCAAGGAAATCTGGTAAAAGGTAATCTGTTTACCTCAAAAACTTATGAAGAATCATATATTGATATGATTCAAGGACATAAGGAAATCCAGGATGAAAATATGTTTTTCACCATTGGTGGAGATGATTCTGGTACACTTAAGGCTGCACCAAAATCTGGTAAAGCCAAAAGTGACCCTATCATTTCCAAAACAGCAGCAGATGTGTTTGCAGCTGGAATGTTAGAAGGAACATCTATTGTTCCAAATATCCCTGAAACTCCCATGAACCAAGAAAATTTGGAAACTGTGCTGGAAAATGTTTACAAAGCCTGCAAAAGAAATCCAGTAGAAGAAAAGCTTGATATGTTGCTGTCAGAGATACAAGGTCAATGAGCAGACATAAAGACTTTATCATAATCAGTGGAGGTGATAAAGACACAAACTGAAAGAAACACTGAAGCACTAAAGTCTCTTCAAAAGTTGAAAGAAAAAGCACCAGAAACCAACATCTCTGCATCAGAAGTTCAGAAGATTCTCACAGAAATAGAAAAGATCAAGACACAAGTTGCAAATGCTGTGGAATAAAGACAATCAAGTAGTGCAAACAGAGTTTTGGAGGAAGTCACCATCCTAAGGGCAAGCAACAACAGTATCACAGATGCCCTTGAGAAGTTGTCAAAAGAATGGGCAGCCATACAGATGAAAGCTCAAACTGAATTTACCAAAGTTCAGAAAAGCATTGCCAGCAACTCAAATCAAGTAAGAGAGGTGCAACAACTGGTGAAGAAAATGCAATTCAACATTGCAAGATTGGCCAAAGTGGATCCCAAAGAAATCATGAAAGAAATTCCTGATGAAAGTTCACACCAAGAAGTTCCAAAGTCAACCCCACAGCAATCATCAGCTACACCAATCACCAAAGCTGGAACCACAATGATGGGTCCACCGCCAAATGTCTCAAAAGATGAAATGCTGAAAAGGTTAGCAACTTTAAAACCTCAAGTTGTTACAAATTTGAAACTTATAACTTCTCAAACTGTCCCAAAACCAACGTCTTCTGATGACACTGCCAAAAGTAAATTGATGAATCTGCAAACAATGAATGAATGGGAACATGAAGCTGATTCAAGGAAACCACAGATTGTTAAAAGAAAAATCTCTGAAACTCAATCTATCTTGGTTAGAGAGATTGACAGGGATATAATGATATTCCCTGAATACAATCTGGTGAAATACTATTGGATAAAAGAAGATGTGCCAGCAAGGCCACCAACTCCTGTAAGAATGGCCATAAGGGAAGAGAAGTTAAAGAGAGGTCCAGGAAGCATTCACTACACCAACAAGAATCCAGTAAAAAGAATCTCAAAAGTGGATGAAGTAAAGGTTGGAACTGATGGTGTTGGTGGAACCTATATGCAGAATAGATACACACTTCTAAGAGAAAACGGGGAAGAAGGGAAAGTAACTGATGAAGAAATTTATGATAAATTACATCCTTTAGACATTCTGTTCATGAAGGATCATTATGAAAAAGAAAAGAAAAACAACAAAGAAGTCAGAAGAGCATTAAAGGGCATATCAAAGGCTGGAATACAGCTGTTTGAAAGAATGGCTTTTTCAGACTTTGATTTATGCATCAACTATGATTATGTGCACAACAAAAAGGTCTATATCAGTGCACCAAAGACAAAAGTTCCCTCAGAGATATTGGAAGATGCAAGATCTGGAGCATCATTGAACTGCCAAGTAAAAATGAAAGACATAACTACGGTGTAATCTTCATAGATATTGAAAGAAACAAAGCTCTGTTCAGAAGTGTTGATATCTGCAAATACTCAAATCAGACTCTGAAGTTTATCATGAAAAGTATGAACAGGAGACAAGAACAACTTCATAAGACGGGAATGAACTTGGAAGATCATAGACAAGAAATTGAACAAATGATTGAAGAATGGATTCAAGCAAGAACCTGGTATAAAGACATGTTTGACATTTGCAACAAGTATATCTCTTACAAGAAGCAATTAAAGAAAGGAGATGTGCACAAGAAATTGAAGCTGACTTGAAGAACATGTTTTTTTAATTTTCATTTCATTATGTAATTTGTTTTTCAGAACATCAGTAACTGGTTTGGTTTGCAAATGTTGAAGTTTCCACTGTTTGGAAATTTTCTGTTCATGAGATAGTTCATTTTCTTACAATACTTAGGGGGAAACTGTTAGGAAACTTTATTTGTAAGTATTGAAGAAAATCAGATTCAACTTGATCTACGAAGAAGACAACAGTCCTAAAGATCACAACAACAAGAAGAAGATCGGATAGGACAACTGAAATGAACATCTACTTCAAAGTATTATAAGTTGATCAAGAGCTGAAGAAGATTATCATAAAAGGTCTTTCTAATGGATCTGATGATATTTCTGATGAAATATCATCAGTTTCTGACGATTCTGATCATCAGATTTTCTGATGATTTGTTCACCAGAATTTCTGATTAAGTGGTTTATCAAAAATTCTGATGAATACCCACTTGTCTAAAAATCAGCTCTATCCTGTCACAATAACCGAAGCAAGTTGACATTATTGGATATCATGATGACAAAGGCCACTTGATAATTGGATTCAATGAATATGTCAAGAAGCTATTTTTTGCAGGAAATAATACATGAATAAACTAATGTTTATTCATGTATTCAGCCGTCTATAAATAGAAGGCTCACCAAGCAGAGGACAATGAGTTAAGCTTAGCATTCAATACATACTACAAACTCCATTGTCCTTTCACCCTCAGAATTCAAGTATTCATTTGTAATAGATAATAATCTTACAATCACCTTGTAAACCATTTTGTTTCAAAGTGATATAAACTTGATAATTCTGTAGGTCTTGTTTCTTGAAAGTCTGATTTCTATTTCCGCACACTATTTTCACATCTACTGAAATCACTTGCCATATTACGTGAAAAGAAGTTTTTAAGTCCAAACTGGGACCAACAGCCTCAATGATCAAAGGTATGGCATTCAATATTCCTTGAGCTATTATATTTTCTATAGAGTTTCTATCCAAAGGATTTTCATTACTAGTCTGAATTTCCTGATTACATGCGATTTCCTTTGACATCTGAATTACAATTATTTTCAGATATTAATATCACAAAATTAAATAATCATTCAGACACATTTTGTTGCTCACATTACATTAGCACACTTATAATTATACCTATGAGTATTATGCATTAATATATATATATATATATATATATATATATATAATATATTATGTGCTAATTTCTTTTACAGACAAGCTTCTATTTAAATTATGGGCTCGGTGTTTTACTAATAATGGATTTATATTTTCTCAGCTTAGTTTATATTCTTAGGGCTCATGATTGGGTAAATATTCGGGATGTTCGGTGGGAACTGTGGTTGTAACTGTGGCTAGAATTAAAGGTATATATAAGATTCTGAGATTCCCCGCCATTAATTCTACCATCCTTTCCTTGGTGCTATCCCGAGTGTCCTCAGGGTTTCTTTTGGGTTAATTATGGTTAATGGTTCGAGAAATCATTTGGAGAGATTCTGGGTAAACACGTAGGTTTATAAAAGCTTATTTTTCTGCAGAAGGTATTTGATTATTATATTGTACATATTATCAAGAATTTGTGTCGTGCACATACATACATATAAATATAAAATTTTAAAATTTCCTGTAATATATATACATATAATACCAATTCATAAGAATCCAATTACATAACTAATTGTATTAGTTATCCTGTTTATTCCCATAACTTTGTTTATTCCTTTATATTAACAAAATAAATTTCTATTAGATTGATTGAACATAATATTTTGGAATAAAAAAGGAAATTCATCAAAAGGAATAAATTTAATAAAGATGTAAATTTTCTGGATTTTTTTAGAACATATTAATCTTTAACTGACAGGTTGACTTATTTTGGTTATAACATACTTAGGACTTGATTCTAATTCTTAATTTATTATATCTATTTATTAAAGAATCATAATACACTACTAGAAATTAGGCCTAATGCAACTTTTTAGAAGCAACTTTTTTTAATAAGTTGCATTTGACTCTAATGCAAGTTCGTTAAATATAAAGGTTGCATTAGAAGATCTAATGCAACCTTTTTCGTAAATAGTTGCAAAAGTACATTGAACTTGCAACCTTTTTATTTAAAAGTTACAAATTTAAGCAAAACTTGCAACCTTTTTTCTTGAAAGGTTGCATTGTCAAATATTAAATGCAACTCTTATTTTTAAAGGTTGCATTGTTAAATGTAAATTGCAACCATTATCTTAAAATGTTACATCTAATAGGTTTGAATCATATGTATGGGTGGAATATGATAAAAGTGTGAAGAATTTATGATGTTTTGTGGCAACTCGATTGGAATAAGGTAAAACTTATCAACTATTAGTTGGTGTATACAGGGCCGACTCGATGGTAATAAAAACAAGTTGCTGATGACTAGATAAATTATTTTAAGTGAGAAAACGAAAAAGAACCTTTAAGTCCACATTGAGTTGTGTTTCTGCTATAAACTAGACCTGAAGTATTTTGTGAAAAAAAGCAACAAATGTCACATTTCAAAGTAAGAGATGATATTAAACTTGATATTTAAAAGGTCAAAATGTAGTTACCAACCTGTTTGACCTTTTTATGTCAAACAAACCTAATGCACTTTGTGAAAAAAAAAATACAGTGACTATCTAAGTATGTAATTAAGTAGTGTGCTGTTTTATTCATCATTATATTTGATTACATTCAGTTTATGATGTTTTCTTCATGATAAAATTGTTATTTTTATATTGGAATCTTAAATCAATGAGCATGGAGTGGATTATTAACACAATTTTTTGGTCAAACATCATGCTTTCTTAGAATGATTTACATCGCTTTATAAACTTCAGTTGTCCGAATTCCTTTTAAGATTGCCATTAACTAACTATTAGCTGATATGTGTGGATATTTTTTTGAAACTACAAAAGAGCTGCTCTATGCGTATTATCATTTACAGAGAGCATTACATAAATTTAATTATGAAAATAAATTATTATCATAAATAATAAAATTTAAAATAATATATTATTCTCCCTAAATTGATTTTTGATTTTTGTTTATATAATGAAACTTTTTAGTTGGGTACTTGGGCGGTTCTTAAAAAGGGTTATTAGCGGGCATTTGGGCTTAATTTTTTTGATTTTCCCTCTTAATCACTCCCAAATTGCAATAGTGACTTAATTTCTGGTGACCTAGGACGTCTGAACTAGATGAGTCGTTCAATCGCTGGAGGTCGAAGGGAACTTAGGGAAGATCTAGTTTCTTAGGACGGACATAAGGGTTTCGCGTAGTTCAATCGCAATTTCAACCCACCTTCAATCCTAGGTCAGTAAAAAAGAAATTGATTTTGTTCAGTTGATCAATAATGTGTGATTTGTGTTTATGTGCAACGAAGGGATGATGTTTTTTATGTTTTTTATTTTTCAGTTTGAGTTGATTCCCCGTAAACCCTAGCTAGCTCCGTCTGCGATGTTGGTAAGAGAAGATAGCGACTACGACGCCCCGGAGGAGTTCACCGCCGAACAGGCAATACAAAAAGATGAAGAAATAACAACCATTCAGAAAAAAAAATAAAGCCAGGTATTCTTCTCTTCGTTACTTTACACCCAAATTCATTGTTTTTTATCAACCCTAGTTAGTGTGTTATTTAGAAAATAAGTTTCTAGTTTGTATTGCAAAGTTTGTTACTAGGAATTTGATTAGTTTGTGAATTTAAACTTACAAATTAATACATTTGTTTACTTGAGACTCGATATCTGGAGGAGCAGTATGTTGCTACAGTTTTGTGTGAACCATTGGGTTGAACAGTAGAACTTCAAAGCTAGCAAACATTACAACTCTGGAAGTTACGGATTGACTGTTCAATTTTCCACATATCTGAGGATGATTGTTCGCGATAACTTATGTGCCCTGCAACTGTGTCGTATACTTGCATAAGGTTAAATTGGTGAGTGGTTCAGGGTAATAAGCCAATGCAAACCATACTGTAATGAGCAATTCCTGTCAGTTTTGGGTATGAAATAAATAACTATTATACATTTTTTTTATCAACATTGGGTATGAAAACAGTTTTGCCATCTTACATTTTTTGTTAAACTTTCACCATAATGTATTAGTTGATGTAAAACATAATATTACTGTTGATAGCAAGGTGTAGACAAGCCCAAAGGACCTCTTGAGGCACTTCGGCCTAAACTACAGGTCTTGAAAATTGTTTGATGTTCATTGATTTATTATGTTAAAATATAAGCTGATCTTTTATTTAACACATTTGAGATCCCGAATAGACCCATTCATTAGGAAACGGGTTTACATTCTGCTCGTCCATTGATGGATCCCCTGATTGTGGATCAATTACCTGTATACATTGTGTATATCATCATTAAGATTGTTGACAGTCACGTTTTGTTTCCAGCCAACTCAGCAGCAAACACGATATAGGAAATCACTTTGCGCCCCAAATGATGGACAAGGTACGTTGTTCAACATGAACCAAATTCCTTTTAACAAGTTCAAATTCCACATCTAATAAATAAACTATGGTGACATTTTTAATCAAGTATTTATAAACTGAGTTGACAGACTCCTTCGAACATTTATTATGCTCATTATGTGTGTTCTTTTTTCTCTTTGGTGTTAACTCTTGATCATAGCTATTTTTAATGTTGTTTTTATAGATATGCAGGCAGCAGAGCAAAGCCATGAATGATCTCATGAAGCTTGTTAATCATCTCCATTTTTTGTTTCATGAAACAATCCCTGCATTACAAACATATTATGATACAAGTATGCAATTTGCATTCTTTTTTTTTCATTCAAGTGTTTTTTGTTTCTATTACAAGCACTGAACCTTTTTTTTAATTTTTTTATTTATTTTAATTTTTTAATTTTTTTTATTTTTATAATTTTTTTGATTTTTTTGATTTTTTTTTTTTTTGATTTTTTGATTTATTTATATTTTTAGCCTATCATGCCCAAATCCATCTTGACCTAAACCCATCCTAACCCATTTCTTAATAAACCCATCCTAACCCATTACCCAAACCTGCCCAACCCACCCATTTTGCCACCCCTAACTGTTATTAACTTATTACATACAATCCTATTTCTACATTATTAGTTGTGAACTTGCATTCTACATAGACATTTACTTTAGCCTTTAATTAACCTCAGTGTGTCTACATATTGAGCTTTAGGGTTCACATGTCTTCCACTTGCTATTTATCTGCGTTGACTCTTATGGTCTTGTTTCCAACTTACCTATAGGAAAGAGTAGCTTTTGTACCATCAAATTGCTTACTGAATTGACATATTTCTTTATAAATGCGAAAGATATGATGCTTCTGTATCATAATGTTTTAGTAAAGTCTGAATGTATAATATTGGTCAAAAGTTACTCCCATGGTTCTCTATTCTACAATGTATAAATAGCATATTCTTGCTTTTATACAACTTTGGTTGTGTCGTGATTTGTTGGCATAAATGATTTATTATGTTCTTGATGTCATATTCTTAACTTCCACACCATGTAGGCAATCACATCATCTGGAACGAAGAAAGGTGAATTATTTCTTGCTGATGTCAATACATAATTGAAGAGGAACAACATTGCTACTGATATCAACGTGGACACCAACTCCAATGTAAGACACTCCTTTTGTACAATTGATAATGCGTACAAGATATATAAATAAAATTTGTTGGTGAACTTATGATATCTAAGAGGCTGTGTTTGCATAAAAATGTCCTATAACATGATGTTGTTTGTAGTACAAACAACATCATGTTATAGCGGAACACCGGCCGCTACAAACGGAAACGCGTTTCGGATTGATTAAAAACGTGTATTTACCGATTGGAACACTATTATAGTACACAATCGGGAACGATCCAATTTAGCGGTCCGG
Organism: Helianthus tuberosus; assembly: GCA_030545235.1. Classification (NCBI taxonomy): domain Eukaryota; kingdom Viridiplantae; phylum Streptophyta; class Magnoliopsida; order Asterales; family Asteraceae; genus Helianthus; species Helianthus tuberosus. Next base: position 44,285 of record JARYGA010010118.1, read on the forward strand.
TACGCGTACCAGAGACGATTGGGACGACTTTGTACCGCGATTCGGTACGACCGATCTGGTACGCGATACGCGGGTCTTTTAGCGTTTCCTGTGACTTCCTATTTCTGTTTGCTTGATGTGGTCATTTTATACCCATTTACTTAAATGAGTGTTTTGAGTTATTTATAGTCTCTACATGACTTCCTATTTCTGTTTGCTTGATGTGGTAATATTTACTTGTGTTCTTTATAAATGGTCTATTTGGGTATGTTTTATATCTAACGGGTCAAAATTTTAAATAGATATAGTTTGATAAGAAACAACTCGAATGGGTTAAATGGGTTGGTGCGGTTTTGTGCATAAAACTTATTACATCATATTACTGTAATATTTTATACTTTTCACATCTATTACTTTTTCAAGAGGGACTTAGCTATGTATTATCTATCTTAGAGGTGGAAACTTGTGAATGTCGAGCCCAATACAAAACGGGTAAATCTTTAGCTCATGTCAAAATGGGTCACGTTGGGTTGACCCACAAACGTTTTCTTTTTCTATTTCTTTTGTAACCTCATATTTTCTCACGCAATCAAACATCAATAAGGAAAAAACATGACTCTTAAAATATTAATGGAACTCTTTTTTATCTTATTTTTGGCATACATTTAGTTTTAAGTTTTACCCAGACATCACTATTGATTTACCTGTTATAGAGTTGTGAGGTTGTCTGGTTAATTATTTGATATTGTAATCTCCAATCATGTAATGTTGATTTGAATGCCAAATAGTGGTAATTTTGGATTCCTGTTGAATTTAGTGATCATGTTGGTGCGAATCATTTTTGTTTATTGAACTTGTTTTCATAATAGTAATGATTTATGTGATTTTCATTTATACATCTTACATTGCAGTGGTGGTTTCATATGACAAAATCAGCTCAAAGCTTGAATTAGTTGATAAATAAGCACACTTGTTAATTATCAGGTTAATGAGTTAGTCCAACCCACTATATATTAATCTTTCTTAAATTAAAAGGTCATTATTATTCTTACTTTGGATTGTTTGGTTACTGATTTCAGGGACAGATGTTTGGATAGACTTCAGTTCATGTTTA
>JARYGA010010119.1:0-46419 GCA_030545235.1 Helianthus tuberosus
AGGTTTCATTTTAGAATGTAGGCTTTGTTGAACCATACTAGGTGCCGTTTGATTTCCGTGATCTCTAGCATTGTTTGGTTGTTACTCAAGGACTACTAAGCAATCTCAAGTGAGTACATAGTCCCCTCTTTTACTGTTTTCAACCGTTTTGGGGTGAAGCATGTGTACCTATATGTTGTTTTCATGATTTCAAAGTATAATTGATTATACATGTTATTACTTATCATTTGACAAACTGAATGACTATCTATGGTTTAAACACTGATTTCTCAAAGAACATAAAATAAAATGTTGAATTGTACTTATTTTATGTTCACCAGACCGATTGGTAGTATGATATAGCGCTATAGGACTAGACACCCCATTCCTGTTGTCATGGAATGTCGAAAACCAATTTGTTTCTCCATCCAAATAGGGATTGCCTTTGTGGTATTCCTATTGTCTCAAAGGTGTAGTTTGATGCACTAGGTCTGAATGAATTCTTAAATCACACTTTTATTGTATATTTGGATATACTCCAAAAAGTATAGTTTGATATACTCTCATGTGTGGTATTGTACAGAACCAACATATATATTTTATTAACAAACCAAAACATATTTTGATATGTTATTTATAAAACCCAAAGCATATTTTGATATGTTATTTATGAAACCAAAACATAGCTTAATATGTTATTTACAAATCCAAAGTATACTTTTAATATGCTACTATAAGGTTATTCGTTTAACCTTACATTATTTTACAAAGCATAACTTCTGATTTATTCAAACACTTTGTTTTGTACATTTTTGCTTGTGGTTTAAGTAGTCTCATTTTACTTACCATACATAACTTTTGTTTACACATTACATGGTTTACATTTAACTTGGGTTATACAATAACATTGGACAATTGGTTTAAACATGAACATTCTATATTGGTGGTTTGGTTTGAGTAAGTGACTTAAGTAACGAGGCGTGTGTAAAATGATACAAGCATGGTGGATACGCCGCTGGTACTTCCTATATATAAGTGTTTGTATGGTATTACATATTGTAGCGTTATTTGAATCATTTCAATTTAAGTCATATAACATTTTATACAAATTACATACCTTTCACAAGACATTGTTTTACAAACAACTTATCATATACAAACTCATTTTTACTTGGTTATTCATTTAACCTTACATTACTCTTTTAAGTATCATCTACTTTCACAATGACTTTTCGAATGATTTATAAAACAAAACATTTTACAAGGATCATGACTGACTTTTATTAAACAACTTCTTCTAAACTTATAAGTCATGAATCCTATATTCACAAAACCTATGTATCTCACAGGCATTTTTATGCTGACGTACCTATTTTTACACATGTTTCAGGTGCTGTTTTAAGACGATTGCTGATACATGCTACATTTAGGATGGACTTGTGCCTTAGCGACTTTAAAACTTGGAAGATCATAGTTGTACTTATTTGATTGTATTAAGACAATGAATTCATTTATTCGATAAAGCAAAATTATTTATTCCATGGTTACGAAACAATGATTCTGTTACAACACTCCCCGATGTTTCCGCCACGTCTTGTTGTTTTACGTGGTCGGGGTGTGACAGAAAAGTTGGTATCAGAGCCAATGGTTATAGGGAATTAGGTTATTAGTAATGCTTTGACCTAGACTATAACCTTCCTAGGACCCTAACACAAGTTTTCTTGTGTTTAGTTTTAAAACAATACCGTCACTTATTCTTAGGTGACAACCACAATAAGAACACAAATTTCTATCCCGCTTTGAAAACTAATCATCTGTTCTAGGATGATTTATTATATGGTTTTGAACCCTTTAAGTTTTCAAAATCCCGTCAAAGTTAGTCTAAATAATGTGAACACATGCAAACTGGAAGGGTGGGCGCCTGTACCTTGAGCTTTCTGTCTAAGGCTAGAGTGTTCGTACAAATCCGCAATATCGGACCAGTCACTCTTACCTGGGAACTCTTGGGGTGAGTGTCCACTTATAGGCGAGCATGTCTTCGCGATACATTATTTTTGACCTATTTACTTTGATTAATCACTAGGGTCGTTTGTTGCTTTGTAGTAACAAACAAATGACCACCATCCTTGCTTTCATCAGATTTGTTTCATCTCATTCTTTTCGTCTAATTCTCTCACTCGTTTCCTTTCATGTTCCTCTTTTAGAATGCCTCCTCGACGCGAAAATCAGATGGCGAATGCCGAACTGGCGAAAATCATCGCACAGCAAATGGCTGCTGCCTTCCCAAATCTTTTTGCTCAAGTGAATCAAGCCATCAACAACCATAACGCTCCATGCAATTTCAAGAGTTTCAATTCGGCTAAGCCACTCAAGTTTAGTGGTTCTGAAGGAGCAACTGGACTCCTACAATGGTTCGAGAGCACTGAGAGTATGTTCCGTCATGTTTAGTGTCCTGATAATCGTAAGGTCGAGTTTGCTTCCAGTGTGTTTCAGAAAAGGGCTCTTACATGGTGGAACGGGGTTATGAGAGATCGCGGTGCTGAGGTTGCATTAGCACAGACTTGGGCTGAACTTAGGGCTCTTATGATGAAGGAGTTTTGTCCTCGTCATGAATTGAGAGCTTTAGAAAGGGAATTCGATGACCTGAAGCAAGACAGTGGAGAAAATCGAGCCTATACTGATCGCTATGAGGAATTGAGCCTGTTATGCCCTACTATGGTTACGCCTCTGGATAAGGCGATTGAGAAATACATTGATGGTCTTCCTGACGTAGTTCAGGATATCGTTACTGGCAGCAACCCTACTACTGTCAGACAAGCCATTGAATTGTCTGCCACTCTGACTGAATCCCATATCAGGAAGGGTAAGCTGTTTCGAAAGGGCGACCCAAGACCATCTGACAAGACTGCTCAAGTTGAACCAAAGGAAAAACAGGCTGAGGTATCCAAGAAGAAGAAGCGCAAAGCCTCTCAAAATTTCGTTGTAACTGCTCAAGACAAACAAGTTGCACCAAACCAGCCATCACAACCTCGCAGAAGGCAAAACTATGTTGGTACCGCACCTTTGTGCAACAAATGCAACCGTCATCATCTTGAGCAAGAGCAGTGTCACAAATGTACCCACTATGGGCGGTTGGGACATTTGATCAATGTTTGTCGTTATGCAAATCAAGCTGCTGCAAACCCTGCTGCTGTTCAAGCACGGTTCCCTCCGGGGTCATGTTATAACTGTGGTGACCTTACCCACTACAGGAACAATTGCCCAAGACTTGTTAACATACCTCCAGCGCGTGGACGAGTGTTTAACATCAATGAGGCAAACATGAACAATGATGCAGCAGTGAACAATTAGTGTTTTGTATTTCCTTGGTTGTTATCTTTTGACACTTCAAGACAATTCGGTTGTTACATAAATAAAGATTTGTTGTTATTTCTGTAAAATTTATGCGTTTGTGTGAATGCTTGATGCAACCTTATGATGTCAACCCAAAGACAAACTACTCGTGTGGTTCTGTCATTTTATGATCACTTGTGATTTCCCCAAGAACCTTAAATACTCGTTTCTTTTAAGAAACAAAGCCAAATTCCTCTTAAGATCCTTCTATCTTTATAGATGGATCCTTGAAAATGATTAAAGTGCCAAATGAAATCCATGGATTGGATTCCTAAGTGCGCTTTAAATATCCGTGCCCAAAGATAACAAATTAAAGAATCAAGTTAACTAATTTTGTGCTTATGTGTTTTCTTACATGTTTTGCGGTTGTATGTGATCCATCCAAATCCTCATAAAATCTTTCATGTCTCATATGAGGAATTCATAGAAGGATATCCAAAGTTACTATCTTAATCCTTAATGGACTTCTACGTTGTAGTCAAGTCCCTTGGGTTTTAAAGTACTATTCTAAAATTGGACCCCTTGAGTGGTCTAGATAAACATATTGATTTGAAAATCTGATTAGAAATATCATGTGATGATATAATTAAAAAGATCCCTTAAGTGGTCTATTTAAGGAGATCGTACGACGGTCTAGATAAGAAGATCATGTGTTGATCTAGTTAAAAAGATCGTTCGTTGATCTAGTTGAAAAGATCCTTTGGTGGTCTAGTCAAGTCGCTTCATGTTTATTCAATTGATTTTTTTCCTCTACGCATTATGAAATGAACTGTGCGGACTGTGCAAGGGATTACGTAATTATGGAGGCCTACGTAATTATGGAAATTCAGTGCACAGAAACCACAAGAATTTTTGTCATGTGTTAAGACCTATAGTGATAAGAATAATGATACGGGAGAAGTCTTGGACCTTGACCGATGTCATTTTATCTTACACTCCCCAATCCTGATTTCAAGCACACACAACTTTCCTATGATAAGTCTTCAGGAGAAATGTTCATTTGTCCGTAATTCAAAATCCCATGTTTTGTTACTACAAGGAGTTCACTTTGAGGGTTAACAAATTCGCTAAGAATCCTAACATGGCCCAGAGTTTTACTTAAGGGTTCAATGGATCTATTTGAAGGCGAAACCGTCACAGCTGTCTTCACAAGTTTCCTCTAGAATTAAATTTCGGGACGAAATTTCCTAAAGTAGGGGAGACTGTGACACCTGTGTCACTTCAACCATCAAACAAAGACCAAACCAATAAAATATTATATTTCATACTTGGGATTTGTGTAAATATATGTATCATTTGCACATATCAATTCTTGTTCGATTTCGGGCTCTAAATCGCTTTCTGGAAGGTTATACGCGCACCGATGCGTAAATATAACCAGTTTAATGCAACGAACACTCCGGAATAGTGAAATAGGTTTAACATACCTTAAATAACCTTTACATAACTTAGAAATAAGTTTTGAAGGCTTTGGTATGCTAAAATCAAGTTTAATTGCTTACAGGGACTTAATTTGACAAACTGTGAAAGTATGACGATTCGTACTAGAACAGACATTCTGGAACATGACCATAAGTTAAACATACCATAAATATCCTTTACATAGCTTAGAAATAGGCTTTGAGGGGTTCGGTGTGCTAAAATAAACTTTTGGGTCATTCAGGGACTAAAAGCGTCAAAAAGTGCATAAGTTTGCATTTTCGCGCATAACTTACGTTCTGAATACATCCGGACATCCAAAAATTTATGTAAGCACTAAAATATTTTATTTTAGTGTTTGGCATAAGAAAGATCCATTCGTCACGCAATTTGGATCGTTTTTCGCGCTTATGCGCATGTCGTCGTAATTAAGCGAACATCGCGATCGTACGACCAAACGAACCGACATCCGGGATATTTTTGAGCATGTTTCATGTCCACAATGTTTAGGCATCATTTTAGGGCCTTAAAGTTGACTTAACGAGCCTTAAACATGTCGGAAATGGCCTTAATACACAACGGGGACTGAAATGGAAACTTTGGAAACTGTTTGCTGATCAGAAGGACCTAGGTGTGACACCTAGCCCCCTAGGCGTCACGCGAGGCCCTTTCAGATCAACAAAAGTCGTTTTAACAGCTGTTAACAGCTCTTGTGCACTCTAAACCCAATTCCACATGTTGTTTCCTGCTTATGGGGGGGCCAATGTGATGCACATGAGGTTACCAACAAGTGTAGGGATGAGATTATATCACGCTATTCAAGAAACGATCCTAACGGTGGTCCTTATCCTATAAATACCCATCAAGTTCACTTTCAAAACCCACTTGAAATCTAAGAATTCTCTAAGTTGGGGTGTCTTATCACTTCATATCTGAGAATACTTAGAAGTTCAATCTTGCGGGGACCCTTTGTAAGTGTTCTTTCATTCTTTTCATTCGTTTTAGCGTTAAAGTCAAACTGCGTTTGACTTTCTGCATTGACCAGTTTATGGTCAATGCGAAGTTCGTTTGAACTTCATAACGTGAGCGTAATCACGATGGTTATAGTCCCTAGTGACTATACCTACTGATTACCACGTTATCTAGGCTCAGTGACGAGTCGTAGTTTCGGCCAAAATGCGTATTCTTGCGTATTTTGTAACCAAACTACTCTTAGGTATCAAAACCGTTTGTTTTGATACCAAACCTGTTTTCTAAACTTAGTTAAGCATGTTTTAACATGCTTAGCTCGTCACTTTTAGTTTAGTGCTTATGTAGGGTCGTAAGGTAAGCGATCTAAACAATCGCTTATACTTTCGAACCCGACCCGTTTGGTCGATCATTAGGATCCGACCAAACACATTAGGTGACCATAGTATATAGGGAATAACCTTCCGAGGTTATACCTTATGGTCACGACGTTTAGTTAGTTGTATGATAGGTAGTTTATATGCCTTAGGTAAATTACCAAAATACCCCTTTGACGCCAAAATTCATTTTAAACATATGTAACATAACTTTTGACATCTAAACTGATTTAGCAACAATATTAGACATGTTAAGGCATATTCTACTTGTCATAGGACTAGTTAGGCGGTCCGAACGCGTTTCACGCGAACGACGCGTTAACGTAGCATAAGCTACCTAAACGGGTCGTAATGGGTCGTAAGCACTTTGGTTAGGTTTCATTTTAGAATGTAGGCTTTGTTGAACCATACTACATGAGTTCTTATACTCATTTGGTTTACGAACCCTCATTCTATCCGATCCTCCGATTTAGGTCCGGTTTATTAACATAGTTACCTATACTAGGTGCCGTTTGATTTCCGTGATCTCTAGCATTGTTTGGTTGTTACTCAAGGACTACTAAGCAATCTCAAGTGAGTACATAGTCCCCTCTTTTACTGTTTTCAACCGTTTTGGGGTGAAGCATGTGTACCTATATGTTATTTTCATGATTTCAAAGTATAATTGATTATACATGTTATTACTTATCATTTGACAAACTGAATGACTATCTATGGTTTAAACACTGATTTCTCAAAGAACATAACATAAAATGTTGAATTGTACTTATTTTATGTTCACCAGACCGATTGGTAGTATGATATAGCGCTATAGGACTAGACACCCCATTCCTGTTGTCATGGAATGTCGAAAACCAATTTGTTTCTCCATCCAAATAGGGATTGCCTTTGTGGTATTCCTATTGTCTCAAAGGTGTAGTTTGATGCACTAGGTCTGAATGAATTCTTAAATCACACTTTTATTGTATATTTGGATATACTCCAAAAAGTATAGTTTGATATACTCTCATGTGTGGTATTGTACAGAACCAACATATATATTTTATTAACAAACCAAAACATATTTTGATATGTTATTTATAAAACCCAAAGCATATTTTGATATGTTATTTATGAAACCAAAACATAGCTTAATATGTTATTTACAAATCCAAAGTATACTTTTAATATGCTACTATAAGGTTATTCGTTTAACCTTACATTATTTTACAAAGCATAACTTCTGATTTATTCAAACACTTTGTTTTGTACATTTTTGCTTGTGGTTTAAGTAGTCTCATTTTACTTACCATACATAACTTTTGTTTACACATTACATGGTTTACATTTAACTTGGGTTATACAATAACATTGGACTATTGGTTTAAACATGAACATTCTATATTGGTGGTTTGGTTTGAGTAAGTGACTTAAGTAACGAGGCGTGTGTAAAATGATACAAGCATGGTGGATACGCCGCTGGTACTTCCTATATATAAGTGTTTGTATGGTATTACATATCGTAGCGTTATTTGAATCATTTCAATTTAAGTCATATAACATTTTATACAAATTACATACCTTTCACAAGACATTGTTTTACAAACAACTTATCTTATACAAACTCATTTTTACTTGGTTATTCATTTAACCTTACATTACTCTTTTAAGTATCATCTACTTTATCATCACTTTTCGAATGATTTATTAAACAAAACATTTTACAAGGATCATGAATGACTTTTGTTAAACAACTTCTTCTAAACTTATAAGTCATGAATCCTATATTCACAAAACCTATGTATCTCACAGGCATTTTTATGCTGACGTGCCTATTTTTACACATGTTTCAGGTGCTGTTTTAAGACGATTGCTGATACATGCTACATTTTGGATGGACTCGTGCCTTACCGACTTTAAAACTTGGAAGATCATAGTTGTACTTATTTGATTGTATTAAGACAATGAATTCATTTATTCGATAAAGCAAAATTATTTATTCCATGGTTACGAAACAATGATTCTGTTACAACACTCCCCGACGTTTCCGCCACGTCTTGTTGTTTTACGTGGTCGGGGTGTGACAATGTGATTGATCTGAACCAATTAAAATGGGATCTTAAAATTTCAACAAATTGTAGATTTGAAGTTTCAGAACTCCACGTGTTTTGTTTGAAAGATTCAAGAATATAACACCTTTACAAACACACTAAATTGTGATAGAAAAATTGTAAGAGAGTCATTAAGTGTTTGGAATCATACTAAAACCAAACGTGTCATGAATTCATAATATGATTAGGTTAATTCAAAAATATACACTTGGGGGGGGGGGGGGGTTACTAGCATGAATATGGACTTGAACATTGTGTTAGATCACATTCAAAACAAAGTTGGGCTATATTGATATGTAGGTAGTGTTGACCAACGCTATACTAGTATGCGCTATGGTATCAAACACCAGTCTAACGATAGAAAAGGGTGGTGTTTGGTAGTGGTACCCCGAACGCCATTTTGTGATGCCAAAGTGCTTTTAACTCGTTGTAAACATGGTTTTTAAGTATAAGAACATATATATAAATGTGTAAACTCACTTGTTTATTGCTAATATGTTTTAACTTGAAGAATTTAGGAAAGAAAATTCAAATTGATGGTTAACTGGTTCAGGTCTTTGGATCAAAGTCATAATAACATTTTGGATTTACCTCATTATAGTATAGGGTAATCACCATATGTTTGTGACATATCACTAACATGTTTAGCCGACTCATAATTTGAAATTATGGTGCAACTAAAGTATAAAATTTTACATATGCTTCCGCATTAGTCTCGTGTAAAATGAAAAAAAAAGTCATCTTATGTGGACTATTATAAGTTTTAAAATGTTATAAACTAGTTTTTTTACTCGCCGCGCGTTGCGGCGGCGTCATACGCGAAATGACAACGTATAGACTACAATCAATTAGACTCGTTTCCGAACTAAATTGACGTCAAAACGTATGATAGCTCAAATTTATACCGTCGAATCAAAACGTATTACATTTGACCCGATTTATTTTCAAACAAAGTTTACGTCAAAACGTACATAAAAAACATTTAATAATTAACCCAACTCGTTTTCAAACAAAAATTACGTTAAAGCGTAGAAGAACTCGAATTTATACTGATATGTCTATAAAAATAAAAGCGTAAGAAAATAGTTTTAGGGTAAGCTCGAAACTTTAGAAAGTTGAAGTTAGAGGGTTACCTATGACATTATAGTAAAGTGTAGAGGTATGATGGGTTATATGTAAAAAGTTTGAAGGTTAAAATGAAGTTAGAAAGTATGGGGCTTTTTTGTCAAGTTAAAAAGTAGAAGGCTCATTTTAATCAGATTAGAAGGCTGGTTTTTGTGTAGTTACAAATTTAAGAGGGGAGTTTTATCAATTAAGAAAGTTAGGGTGAATTTTATCAAAACACAAAGATGGTCACCGACCTTTCATTTTCATATTATATAAATTAGTCTCTTAAATTGTGAGTGTTACAAAACTTAATTATATTTTCTTCAGTTAACACTGGTTTATACTTGGTGTTAGTTAACATGTTTGGTACAATTATGAAAAAAATTATTTATGTTATAGAATGTTTATGTCACACCCCGATATTTCCACGTATTACCGGTGGGCCCGGTGGGGAGTATCGTGACGTAGTTGATATCATCATAGTCAATTAATCACAGTTTAAAGCACAACGGAAGTCTAAAAGTAATTATACAAACCGAGTTGAAAGTATAATAAAATATTACACAACGGATTGTAAGTGGATCCACAGGCGGATCTAAAACAGAAAGAAATATTGTTCAACAGACTTTAAGTATCAAAAGCTTGCAAGACTCTTTATTTAATACTAGGAGTATCCAGCCCATTACGCGTAGTACCTGCACTTAATCTTTTTGAAAAATACGTCAGTTTACACTGGTAAATACACTTAACTGACTCTTTTTTTAAACATTTAAGAAAATTGATTTAAATGCACAAGGCACAAATATTCTTTTATAATTTGGGACAATTATTAAAATAATCTTGTATACAGATTTATATGTTTGTCGTACGTTCAGGACCCTGGATAGAAGCCCGGACAAGATTAATAGACACACCACATAATATAAACCCACGGCGAGTTATCCTCAACAAGCGGGTATATCTTTTTACATACGCAACTGTCAGGTGTATGCCTACACTCCGTGCTTAAGCCGTGGCCATTTCAAATGAATGAGCCAATGATATCCAGGACACGGTCATTAACCCCCAAAGGCTTAGATCAAACATAACAGATTAAAACGGGTTATCTCAATGATTTAACCACTAATCGATTAAAGATTCAATACTGTCACACCCCGATATTTCCACATATTACCGGTGGGCCCAGCGGGGAGTATCGTGACGTAGTTGATATCATCATTGTCAATACACACAATATAATAGCACAGCGGAAGGTTTGGTGAATAAACTATTACAAACCATAATGTCTGAGTGTTCGACGAAAGAATATACAGACTGGATTGTAATAAGATCCACAGGCGGATCATAAATAAAATACAAGAAACGGAAAATAACAGACTTCAGGCATCTTAGGGTTTGGCAAGATCCTTTTATATGACACCTAATAGCTCCAGTCTATTTACGAGAGGTACCTGTCAATCAATCTTTAGAAGATACGTCAGTTTACACTGGTAAATACAATTAACTGACTCTTTTGAAAAACATTTATAAAAATTGATTTAAGTGCACATGGCACAAATCATTTATAACTTGGGACAATTATTTAATTATAATCTTGTATACAGATTTATATGTTTGTCATACAATTGGGGCCAGTTGGAAGCCGGTGTTAATTAACCGACTCACCACTTATAGAACCCACAAAGGAGTTATCCCCAACATGTGGGTTTATATTTTAGCATTTGCATCTGTCAGGTGTATGCCTACACCCCGTGCATAGGTCGTGGCCATTTTCCAATGAAATGAGCCGAGGATATCCAGGACACGGTCGAATTAACCCCCAATATTTATGTTATCAAACAAGACATATTAAAACGGGTTATGTAAATTTATTAATCACAATCTGATTAAATGATTACATACCCGACCAAGCGGTATTATTATTATACCGTATCCCAAGCCCGTATAAGGGAAAATAAGTTAAAAGTATTTACCTGAGCTTAAAAGTGAAGATAACTCAGCCGTAAATCCTAAAGCTTTATGATGGTACCTTCTACTGGATGCTACTTAATCTGTATAGAAGGTTTAATAACCTATTAGGATGCTAACGGGTCTTTAATTAAGTCAAAGACATAGACCTGCTAGCTAGGAAGAAACTTTACGGATCTAAATGCTAGATTATGCAGAGACTGGAATAGAATGTGGTTTAGACCAGACAAGCTTGGATACTTGTATAATATGGGTAAACTAAACACATTCTGGAATTTGAGGATTTAATGATAAGGTTAAACCCGTTTCGGCTATGTTACGTAAACTAGTCACATAAACCGATCAGAACGTGTAACGGGTAACCAAATGAATTATATACAGGTCTCAATTGTTATTATGCTTAAAATATGTTAATACATCAGTAGGATGTTAACATATATGCCCAAAAAGTAATTTAAACCAATTTAAGTCCCGTAAGGGTATTTTGGTAATTTTAATACTTATAAAAGAGATTTTATAATAAACTGGAGTTCTGGTCTTTTGAAATCAGTAAAAATATTTAATTTATCACATTACATCAGTAAGATATCATACATATGTGAAATTTACTATTTATGACCAAACTATGCCCCGAAAGGGCATTTTGGTCATTTCACATAGGCTTTTAAGGACATTTTTGGAAACCTGAGTTCATAACTTATACCTACTGTAATTATATTTAAATTTGTTTAAAAATCCAGTAGGTAACAAGTCTTAGATGTTAAATATGGTTTTAAACCATACTATGCACCTAATTAGTGTAAAACTCGCTAATTGACGATAATCAAGATGTTTATGTAATTCTGAGATTTTGATCAGTTTTAAATGCTCAAAATAATTTATTTAATGTATGAAATCAGTAGGAAAAGGTTTGGCATTAAAATCATTTGTTAATCTCATTTTATGCCTAAAAAGGGTATTATCGTCATTAACCGAATTACACAAGAACTCTATTTTTAAACAGATTATAATCTGATCAAAAATCTTAAAATTCCTTAAAAATAATATCTTAGCAGTAGGTAACGAGTTTTGGTTCAAAATCCAAGTCTAAAGATGCACTATGCAAGATATCGCAAATTAATTAACAAAAAGCTTCTAATTACGATATCGAGCATATCTTCTATTTGGAACCATGAACTGATGTCAAATTTTTGGGACAAGTTTAAATATCAGTAGCAAAGGTTTTTGTCCTCTCACATTTCTACAAATCTTATTTATATGTCAAAAGGGCATTTACGACATTTATAAGCATATTAACAAACAAGTGCATATAATTCAAACTACTAAGGACCAAGCAATATAACTCGAGAGGGTTATACTACTGAGTAATATGGTCCTAATGGAAGCTTAAAACATGGGAGAATTAAGCATAAACGGTTCAGAACTGAAAGTCAAAGCAAAATTCAAGTTTTTGCGACTTTCGGTTATAAACTGACCTTAGACTGATAATTGTCGGGTTAGGCCTAATTAGACATGTTCTAATATTAATTACCAAGTCATTAGAACGTTAAAATATAATTTAGAACCTCTGTTTTATTAATTTAAATCATTTTTAAACTTTCTGTCCAGTTTGACTTTTTGTCAAACTAGTTTGACCCGACAATTAACTAGTCAAACGAAATAATTAGGAGGTGCCCTTTTAAGGGTTAATCACCTACCTTAATATGGTTCCCTAACCACTTTCGTTTCGGTCAGTGGCTGGACCATTTGTGATTAAACCGAAAGTCAAAGCTTAATTACGATATGTTTGACTTTTCGGTTTTTAAACTAATTAAAAGGACTAAGCAGGGATTAAAACTCTTACTAATGGTCCTTGCTATCTTTTCTACACTTCTAAGTCTTCTCCTATTGCTTGAAAGCTCCAGATGTGTGTCCTTTTGAAGTTGTTGCAAATGAAGTGCATATGAACACAACACTAGTGCTCCTTATATACTAAATTCCAAGTGTCTAGATCATTTGCAGCTGTAATGGAGGCCTCCTAGGATCTCCCTAGGTGTCCTAGTAGTAAAATAAATCCGTCCAACAACCCCTTGTATCGATTTGGATTGATTAAAGTCGGTTTGGAGCTGAAAACTCACATCTGTCCAAGTGTTTCTGCGCTGGGGACTTCTACGCGGCCCGCGTAGGAGTTCTTCATGGGCTACGCGGCCCGCCTGGAGGTGGGGTTCAGGTTAAACAAGTTTCATTTGCTGGCAGGTTTAGTCCTTGGTCGTTTAAAACCTTATACAACCTCATTTTTGACATGTAAGGCCCTTGTAGTTAATTTGTAGAGGCTCAAGGATGTATAATCAAACTTCGTTAGGCTCGGTTTCGTTAAATAGCACTATAAACACAAGTTTCATCAACTTGACACTTTTCACCCAAAGTCTTGAAAATTTGTTTAACGATCTCGAAACTACGTGAAATTTATACCACTTATTCTTGAGAGTATATTTGAATATTTCGAAGCCTCGGGTTCATTAAAAGGTCACTCAGAGGTCAGATTTAACATGTTGACACGTTTAACCCTTGTAATTTATAACCTTCCGATTATTTTCATACACGGCTTCTCGTATCCAATTAATTACACATTTAAGAATATATTCTTCACGTATGGTCATTCAGAGGCACCAGTTTGTCATGTTGACACTTTTAGTCCCTGTGGTTTCATATTTCCACTGTTTGACGACTTTAGTCCTTCAAACTCGAACTTTCACATATATATAGATTTTAGGACACGTGTCTTTACATAATTGGACACGTTTTTACGTGGTGTTACATCCTCACCCCCTTAAAAGAAATCTAGACCCTGAGATTTACTGGAATAAGTGAAGGTACTTCTGTCGCATAGTGGACTCGACTTCCTACGTATATTTGGGACCTCTACGAGCATCCCATTTGACCTTTACTATAGGCACATGCTTCCTTCGAAGCTTTTTAACCTGACGATCCTCGATTTATATAGGTCTTTCAACAAATCTCAGGCTTTCATCAATTTGTACGTCTTTATGAGACATAGCTAGCGATTCATCAGCTAGACATTTCTTGAGATTACAGATGTGGAACACATTATGAATTCCACTCAGCTCCTCAGGCAAATTTAGTTTATAAGCTACACTGCCGACACATTCGATAATCTCGAATGGTCCAATATACCTAGGGCTTAACTTACCCTTCTTACCAAAACGCATCACACCTTTCCAGGGTGATACTTTTAGTAAGAATTTGTCGCCAACCTCAAACTTTAGAGGTTTTCGCCTCTTATCAACATAACTTTTCTTCCTATCCCTGGCAGCTTTCAGACGATCACGAATCTGGACAATCTTGTCCGTTGTTTCAAGGACTATATCAGGTCCTGATAATTGAGCTTCTCCTTCTTCCGCCCAACAAACAGGCGTTCTACATTTCCTTCCATACAATGCTTCAAAAGGCGCAGCCTGAATGCTAGTATGGTAGCTATTGTTATAGGAGAACTCGATCAAGGGTAGGTGGTCATCCCAACTACCTCCTAAATCAATAACACATGCTCGGAGCATGTCTTCCAAAGTTTGAATTGTACGCTCACTTTGTCCATCGGTTTGAGGATGGTAAGCAGTACTAAAATTCAAACGAGTGCCCAAAGATTGTTGGAAACTTTTCCAAAAATGAGACGTGTATCTAGTAACTCTGTCAGAAATAATAGTCACTGGCACTCCGTGGAAGGATACAATTTTATCTACATGTGCTGACTTAGTCAGTCGATCAACTATGACCCATATAGTATCATTTCCGTGCCTTGTTTTAGGTAACTTGGTTATAAAGTCCATGGTTACCATCTCCTACTTCCATGTGGGTAGTTCTGGTTGTTGTAGTAGACCCGATGGCTTTTGATGTTCAGCTTTAATTTGAGCACATGTCAGGCACTTAGCTACATGTGTGGCAATAGATTTC
This sequence comes from Helianthus tuberosus, assembly GCA_030545235.1. Classification (NCBI taxonomy): domain Eukaryota; kingdom Viridiplantae; phylum Streptophyta; class Magnoliopsida; order Asterales; family Asteraceae; genus Helianthus; species Helianthus tuberosus. The sequence goes on from JARYGA010010119.1 coordinate 15,251, forward strand.
TTCAATCCTATCCACCAATAATTAGCTTTCAAATCCTGATACATTTTATCACCTCCAGGGTGAACTGAGTATTTGGAGTTGTGAGCTTTCTGGAGGATTACATCTCGAAGTCCTCCATGACTGGGAACCCAGATTCTTCCATTCAGTTTGAGGATTCCATCCTTGCTAGGTGTTAACTGTTCAACAGTTACACCTAACTTTTCATTTGGAAGGTTAACTTCCAAAACAACATCTTTCTGTGCAGCTAATAGCCTTTCATTCAGCCTATTCTTCAGTTCAATGCTCTTAGCATTAATCCTGATAGGTTTGACTCTCTCCTTTTGGCTTAGAGCATCGACGACTACATTCGCCTTGCCGGGATGGTAGCGAATTTCACGGAATTTCACAATCGTAATCATTTAAAGTCTCCATCCAGCGGCACTGTCTCATATTAAGCTCTTTTTTATTAAATAAGTGTTGAAGACTTTTGTGATCCGAATAGATCACACATTTGGTTCCATATAAATAATGTCTCCACAACTTTAATGCGAATACAACGGCACCCAACTCCAAATCATGGGTGGTGTAGTTCTTTTCATGCACCTTTAGTTGTCGTGATGCATAGGTAATCACCTTGCCTCGCTGCATAAGTACACAACCCATACCGGTATGTGAAGCATCACAGTATACGACAAACTCTTCGATTCCTTCGGGCAATGTCAACACCGGAGCATTGCTTAATTTCTGCTTAAGAATCTCAAAGTATTCTTGTTGTTTTGGACCCCAATCAAATTTTACATTCTTACGGGTCAGAGAAGTCAATGGTGCAGCTATTCTTGAGAAGTTCTCAATGAATCTTCTATAATATCCAGCTAGACCCAGAAAGCTGCGAATTTTTGTTGGCGTCTTCGGTGCTTCCCAATTCATGATGGCTTGTATCTTGGCGGGATCTACTTGGATACCACGCTCACTAACAACATGTCCAAGGAATTGGACTTCACGAAGCCAGAACTCGCACTTGGAGAATTTAGCATACAACTTCTCCTGTCGAAGCAATCCTTAGATACATCGAAGGTGCTTCTCGTGATCAACTTGGCTACGAGAATAGATAAGTGTGTCATCTACGAAGATAATGACAAACTTATCTAAGTTTGGTTTGCAGACTCTATTCATGAGGTCCATGAATGCTGCTGGCGCATTAGTGAGCCCAAAAGGCATCACTAAAAACTCGTAGTGTCCATGCCTTGTTCTGAATGCTGTCTTTGGTACATCTTCAGTTCTGACCTTAAGTTGATGATACCCAGATCTTAAATCAATCTTCGAGAAATATCTTGCCCCTTGGAGTTGATCGAATAAGTCGTCGATCCTGGGCAAAGGATAACGATTCTTGATTGTTACTTTATTTAATCCGCGATAATCAATGCATAAGCGCATTGATCCGTCCTTCTTTTTCACAAACAATATTGGAGCTCGCCAAGGCAAAGAGTTGGGTTGAATGAAACCCTTTTCCCGTAAGTCATCTAATTGAGTCCTGAGCTCTTTCATTTCAGTAGGCGCTAGACGATAAGGAGCTCGTGCAATAGGTGCAGATCCTGAGAGAATGTCTATCCTGAATTCAACTTGCCTCTCCGGAGGTAATCCAGGTAGTTCGTCAGGAAAGACATCAGGATACTCAGAGATAATAGGAATACCTTCAATCTTAGGCTTTGGGTCGTTTACTGACACTTGTGCCATATAGATGACACATCCTCTCTTCAGACACTGCGATACTTTGAGAATGGACACATTGTTGGGCATACCATACTGTGTATCTCCTTGGATGGTGACGGATTCACCAGAAGGGGTTTTGATGACAACTAGCTTTTTATCGTAGGCGATTTGGGCTTGGTTATGCGACAACCAATCCATGCCCAAAACTATATCCAACCCGACCAATTTCATTGGCAAGAGGGATAGCGGGATAGAATGATTCTTAATGGATATAGAACATCCATCAAGAGGAGTTGAGGCTGATTCTAAGGTACCATCAGTAAGCTCTACCTCATATTTTATGTCTAGAGTCTTAATAGGCAGATTCAGTAACTTACAAAACTTATGGTCTACAAAAGACTTATCAGCACTTGAATCAAATAAGACTCTAGCATAATTATTATTAATGAGGAAGGTACCTGTTATGACATTCTCGTCGTTCACCGCTTCCCTTGCATTCACCTGGAAAACTCTTGCGTTGGTTTTCTTCACCTCCTCGGGCTTCTTAGCATTCTTGGGGCAGTTTGTCTTGATGTGCCCCTTTTCATTGCAACCATAACAGGTTGCATCCTTAATGTTCCGGCACTCCACCGTTTTGTGCCCCTTCTTCTTGCAAATCCCACATGGTTTAGCTTGTGGGTCTTGGTTGCACTTTCCAAAGTGCCTTTTGTTGCAGGTCTTGCACCTGGGTTTGTCATTCGACTGCCCTTTCTTAAAACCAAAGTTCCCTTTGTTCTTCTTGTTTGATTGAGAGGACTTGTCTTCCTCTCTCTTCCTCTTCCCGTCATCGGTAGTTTTCTTTGCCCTACTCCTCACAATATCAAGAGTAAGGGACAAGGATAGATCCACAGCAGATCTATAAGTGGCTGGCTTAGAAGCCTTAACATTCCCTTTCACTTCAGGGGCCAGACCACCTATGAAACGCGCAATGCGTTTGGTTTCAGGGATGACCAAGTATGGTACAAGCCTTGACATTGAATTGAAGCTGGTCACATAAGACCTACAGTCCAAATCCTTCATTACCAAGGTGAGGAAGTCAGTTTCAATCCTCTCAACCTCATGTTGAGGACAATACATGTCTTTCACAAGATCAACAAACTTGCTCGACGAAAGGTTACATAAATGAACCTTTCCAGTGGACTGTACTAACGCTTTCCACCATGTGAGGGCATCGCTCTTGAAAGATTGAGATACAAACATAACTATGTCTTCCTTAGCACATCCACTGATGTCAATCACAGTCTCCATTTCGTCTAACCATTTCATGCAGTCGATTGCTCCCTTTTCTCCTGTAAAATCCCTCGGTTTACAGGACACGAAGTACTTATAGGTACAACTCTTTTTGTACTTAGGAGCCTGATTTAACATCACTTTTTAAGACTCAGATCTTTGGTTGGATGAATGTTGAGATTCGTCCCTTTTTGATGCATGTGACTGTGACAAAGGTTTTGTGTGAGTTTTGGACCGAACATGACTCGGTTCCTTGAATATCTTTTCCACTGCTTGAGCAACTGCGGTGTCAATCATGGCTTGCAGTTCAGCGTTTGTAAGATTTATTCTGGTCTCATTATTGTTTTCTTCCCGCGGATAACATTCCTGGTTGTGTGGTACGAAAAACCACACAAGCTTCCAAATGTACTTGGACTTTCCCAAGTCACTTTCATAGCCTATATGATCTATATGAATCATGGCTAATAAACATCAATATGATGTATACGCCTAAAACATCCAATTGAGATGTATGCTTACAAGCAAAGGTGTAAAAATGACAATGATAGTTCTACTTAATAAACTTCTTGTCAATAAGGCGATGAACTATGTTCGACCCTTAAAAGATCACTAATCCAAGAGATCATTAGTTATATTCTAATCGTCCTTGTGACAAAGCCTTCTGCGCTATCTAAATGTCCTTCGAGACGAGCCTTGTGCTAAATGAAAATGTCTTTTATGACATTGACAGATGTGATTTATATTCCCCTGTCTAATAAATATAAAGAATTATATTCCAATGATTGTTATTTATCACTTAAAATGGTCTATGTGGTTTAATAATATCATGGCCATCTAATCATCAATGTGATGATTTATTGTATAATTTAAATAAACCATTATTGTAAAATTTTAGTACCCAAGCCATGGCTGGATCTGATGAAGCAAACATATCCTGTTTCTATTTAACTATTTATTTAAATCTTTAACTATACAAAAAACAGGATACTTACTTGACATGGTGACTGAGCCTGAGGATACCTCTTGAGAATCCTGGGTGATTGTCTTGAATGATCTTGTTTCAGGACCGAGTCTTCTAAAAGCAGCAAGCCTTTCCTTGGTATCAGGAGACGGTATGAGGTGTGAAACAGTGACAGCTGCATAACATAAAACAAAAGGGGGGTTAGTGATCCTATCACAAGAGCAAGATTATCTGGTGATCCTTCTCAGGATCCTCTATCCTACCATGGGTGGACCACTCCCTGGGTAGATCCTTTCCGTTTGGGATAGAGTCTCTTCTGACAAAGAAAAAGCGTCGTTTCCAGTTTGTATCATTCTTGGTGGCTTTAAAAATGGGGTGTTCTTCACCAGTTTTTCGTTTAAACAAATATCGGTGGGATCCAAACGTTGTGAGATCATACATCTCAGCCAACTCCGACATTCCCAAGTCAATCCCTTCCTGCTCGATGATCCTTTCAAGGGTATATAAGGCCCTCCAGATCATCGGCATAGCTTGGATGTAGGAGATGCTGGTAAGGGAGAAAAAGGATTGGGTAAAGGCTGGAAAAGGATAGGTGTATCCTATGGTGAATGGGGTAACAGGAAAGGCAATCCAAGTTTCAGAGATATAGTCACTCAAAGCAGTGGGATCAAAGGATTTGAAAATGGTGTTCGCCGGGAAACAATGGGGAATTCTATCAATTTGTAGATCGGTGAAACAACAGCATTCTTTTGCGGAATCTTTGATGATCCCTTGGCTCTTTAAGGGGCTGTTCTTCTTGTGATCCTTGCCCGGTGAGTTTCGGAGCATCATTTTTGACGAGATGATGGTAAAGAAATAAAAGCAGAGTAAGAGAAGGAATAAGAGGAAAAGAGAATACCTGAATAAGTCTTCTGATGAGGATTTAAAAAGGAAACGCTTGGATTTAAATGCCCTTTCGCTCTTATCTCTAACTGCCATTTATAATGATGATTTTGCAGGATAAGTCACCTCAGTGACGTCAGGATTCCAACGGCTAGTTCGATCTTAACGGCTATATATCCGTTAGTTTGTTGCGGATAAGATCGACAAAATACAACTCATTTATTTACAATATTACTCCTTATATTTTGGGGGCAATTGTTAGGGGAGGATTTCTTACTGACCTGTGATCCTCAAGTGTTATCCTGTTTGGTGATCCTTACTTCTGTGACAATTAGTGATCCTCAGAAGTACTTCAGGATCAGGATCATGGATCATCCTAAGGATCCTTATACTAATGATTGTTCACTTTGAATTCAGTATTGTTTTGCAGGAGTACCGGCTTGGACTTGGTCATGGCGATATTCCTGGAGCATATTCCCTTCAATTCTGCACGTGCTTGACCATTGTGAACGTTATGGAGAACGTGGGGAGAAGGCACGAAATGCGGACAGTTAGTTAGGCTAGATATTTTCTAATTTTAAGGGGGTAGCGAGCTATTTTTAAAAAATAACTTGGCTATTTTTGGCTACACACACTCCACAACTGCACTCACCAGCTCTCGGCAAAACACTTAGCATTTTTCATACATTTCTACACGATACACTGTAGTGATCCTTGTACTTAGCTCGCTATCATCCGAAGTTGTAAACGGATTATTGTTTAATTTGAGTTGGTGATCGGTTGTTTCCATCACCCGAGGTTTTTTATGCCGGAGATCATATATTGATCAAGGGCTTTTTCCTCGTATAAATCTTCGTGTCTCCTGTGCAATTCATTTCTTAGTGATCCTCATTGTTGTTTACCAATTCAAGCATCATACCCCGTAACAGAGAGTTTGGTTGCATCATCCTCGTTTGATTTTTGACCAAAACAGATAGGATTCGCCATTGTTTTCCGGCGAGCATCGTTTTTAAAGCTTTTGACCCCACCGTCCTAAGCGACTTTGTTTCTGAAACCTGGGTAGCTTTTCCGGTCACCCCATTTACAATAGGATACTCATATCCTTTTCCTGATTTCACCCAATCTTTCTTCTCTCTCACCGGCATCTCCTACATCCAAGCGATGCCAATGATGTGGAGGGTCTTGTATACCCTTGAAAAAATCATTGAGCATGAAGGTATTGATCTGGGAATGTCGGAGTTAGCAGAAATGTACGATCTTGTGAGCCATGGATCTCATCGATATCTACTCAAACACAAACCCGGTGAAGAACACCCCTTTTTCAAAACCACTAAGAATGACACCAACTGGAAAAGGCGATTCTTCTTCGTCAGAAGGGATTCCATCCCTGATGGGGAAGATCTTCCAAGAAAATGGGTTACTCATGGTAGGATAGAGGATCCTTATAGAAGGATCATAGGTTACCCTGTCTCCGCTGAGGATCACTGACCCATTTGTTTCTATTTTGCAGCTATTACTGTTTCACGCATTATTACAACACCTGCTACGAAGGAAAGGCTTGCTGCTTTCCGGAGGCTTGATCCTGCAATAAGATCATTTCAAGCAAATACCCAGGATTCTCAAGAAGTATCCTCAGGCTCTGTTACGATGTCAAGTAAGTATCCCATTTTGTGCATAACTAAATGTTTAAATTAAAATGGAATAAGGATACTTATCTGTTTTGGATGTGTAGGTGCTGGAAAATCATCGAAGTCTGCTACTCGTTTCAGTGTCACTGGTCTCGATGATGTCCGATCCGCAAAGAAGAAGCCTGCTGCTAGTCCATCCGTCACGATCCCCAAGGCAACCACTTCTAAAGGAAAGGGCGGAAAGAAAAGGAAGACTGCTGATACCCTTGAAGGTCTGCCTCTGATCCAGCATCAGTTCGAGGAATACGTTGCTGAGGTGAGAATAACTGATCCTTAAATGTGATTCTTGTACATGATCCTTCCAAACTGAAGGTAAGGGATCCTGAGTTGTATCCTTTCTTTTGCAGAAATTTGCTGAAATCCAAGATTACGTAGGGAGTATTGAAGAGGTTGAGCAAAAGTGTTTGGACCTCCAAAAGATCATGCTGGCCAAGGATCAGAAGATTGCCTCCCTCGAAAATGATGTCAATCTGGTGAAGAGGGAACTTGTCCTGGCTCATATCACTGCTGACCAAGAGAAGGCTGAAATCACAAATGATGCCAAAGTCTCCGCTGCCATTGCTATGTACAAAACCAAGTTGCAGATGGCCCAAGAAGCTCAGGATCCTAACTTTGACAAGAGCAACTGGGACATGGAGGGCTGGAAGGCTAAGTTGGCTGAGCTGGACGACGAAGAAGAGGCTGGTGAGGTCCTGGCAATCGAGGCTGGCAGCAGTGGGGTTAAGGATCATGTGGGTGATGCCGGAGCTGGAAGAGCTGGTGAAGGTGATGGTGATGCAGCAAAGGTGTAAGCTGTAGGAATGGGCGATGATGGACATTTCTAGACGCGGCCGGAGCCCATTTTTTAGGACTTGGTAATAGTTTTTTTTGGTTATGGTGTTTTGAAACAATCTTGGGTTGTATTTGAACAATAGTTTCTAGGGTTATGGATCATGGATCCTAAGACAATAGGTAGGATAATGGGTGGTGGATGGATCCTCTGTTTGGGGGATGAAGCCACTCGTTATCCTGCCATCTTTTATTTCCTGCACTTGAAAGACCTATTAACAATGGACACCCTTTACCTACCCCAGCGGACGGGCCACGTATTGCTGGTAGATGCTTGGGGTAGGTAATTTTGACAACCTTGAAGGGTTTAACTATGGATGAATAAATAAAATCTTAAACCTTTGGCTATCTTGTGTTGTTATCCTTATGAGTACTTTACTTTTCAATTGTTGTGATATACATTTTGTCTGAATTTTTTAAGTAAAGAAGAAAAAATTTAATAAATGTCCTCAAAAAGTTTAGGATATGATCAAGGATCACATATCCTATAGTCGACAAGTTCTGAAAAGTAGTGTAGTTTAAGGATCATAAGTTCAGTTGTCAAAGGATAAGGGTCACTCGTATAAATAATAAATAAAATCAAAGTAATTAAGGATCATACCTGAGAATCCAAGTTAGGATCCTAACCTTTAACACTTATAATCAGGATAACCAAAAGACAAACCTTAGTAGAAGGTAAGGATCAAGGATCCTTGGTCGTTTAGCTTCAAAAACCTGAAATAGGATACAACTTGGGACTAAGCCAATATAAGATAAAAGTTAGTAACTGGGGACAAGCCCAACAATTCTGGGGACAAGCCCAATATACTGGGGACAAGCCCAAAGGATAACTGGGGACAAGCCCAAAGGATAACTGGGGACAAGCCCAAAGGATCGTGTGTAAACTGGAGTATGGCCCTCACTGGCGACTATCCAAACTTAGTGACATGAAAATGCCAAAACCTTAGCTTATGTGATAACGTTAGAAACCTTAGGAACGAATGTATGGTACGTCTACCATTATACGTAGGATCCTGAATACAGCCAGTACAATGAAATTGTCAGCCCCTAAAGCGAGTACTGGTCCCATTGCCATGAACTGTACCAGGATCATCGTGCGCTGCTGGCGAAACTGGGGACATGCCCAAAAACTGGGGACAAGCCCAAAAACTGGGGTCAAGCCCAAATAACTGGGGTCAAGCCCAAATAACTGGATACTTCTGTGGATACTCAATCCTTTGTTAAGGATAGCTAAACCTTCTGCAAAACTCAGATTCAAGTGAAAAGAGGATAAAGGATCCAGGATCCTTATCCTTATATATAGGATAACTAAAAAATGAAATAGTTTAAGATCAAATCATTACCAAAATGAGGATCCTCTGTCTTGTCAGGATCCTTCAAGGATACTCGTTAGCTAAGGATCATGGATCCTTGTTACATGAAGTATTTCTTCAAGTGGACAGCATTCCAAGCTCTTGGTAGCAAATCACCTTCCATTGTTAGCAATCGATATGCCCCTTTCCTGCCTCAGCTTCGATCAAGTAAGGGCCTTCCCACTTTGGTGCCAACTTTCCATCAGCAGGATTTGTGGTATTCTGAAATGCTTTCCTTAACACCATATCACCAACTTGGAATTTCCTGATCCTGACATTTTTGTTGTAAGCTCCAGCCATCCTTTGTTGATAACTGGCCATCCTTATCCTTGCCAAATCCCTAATTTCTTCTATAGTATCCAAATCTTGAACCAAGTTTTCAGCATTTTCTTCAGGATCACGAATGCTTGTTCTTGCAGTAGGAACCACCATCTCTGTAGGGATCACGGATTCTGCCCCAAATACCAAAGAAAATGGAGTTTGGCCAGTGGCATTCTTGGGAGTTGTCCTATCAGCCCATAGTACATAAGGTAGTTCTTCTGCCCACTTTCCTTTCTTGGATCCAAGCTTTTTCTTTAAATTGTTGATGATGATCTTGTTGGATGATTCTGCCTGACCATTAGCTTGTGGGTGGACTGGTGTTGATGTTATCATCTTAATCCCCCAGCTGTCACAAAAGTTAGTAGTTCTACTCCCAATAAATTGGGATCCATTATCACAAACAATTTCAGAAGGAATACCAAATCTAGTAATAATGTTTCTCTTAATAAAGGATATCACTTCCTTTTCTCTGACTTGAGCAAAGGCTTCAGCCTCTATCCCCTTGGAGAAGTAATCAGTCATAGCAAGCATGAATACTTTTCCACCTGGTGCCTTAGGAAGCTTACCAACTATATCCATTCCCCATCTCATAAATGGCCAAGAAGAGGATATATGATGCAAAAGTTCTGCTGGTTGGTGAAGGATATTACTATGTCTCTGACAAGGATCACACTTCTTGGCATACTGCACAACATCCTTCTTCATAGTAGGCCAATAGTATCCTGTCCTCAGGATCCTTGAGAATAATGCCCTGCCCCCAGTGTGGTTTCCACAATCTCCTTCATGGAAATCCTTTAGGACTTCTTGGATTTCAGGATCCTCAATGCATCTTAGATATGGTCCTGCAAGAGATCGTTTATACAACATATTATTCAATATTGTAAATTGAGATACCTTGATTTTGAAAGCCCTAGGGTTTTCTCCTGTAGGAATCTCTCCATGTTGTATGTATCTCATGATTGGATCGATCCATGATCCTCAATGAGATTGAGTATCATCACTAGGGATGATTGCAGAATCCTCTCCTATCTCCATGGCTACATGATCCTCGATAGCAGGGGTCAGGATGTGGATAATAGGGATCTTGATATCCTCCAGAATCTTCAAGGATGAACCTAGATTGGCTAATGCATCAGCCTCTGCATTCTCTTCCCTTGGTACCTGTGTCAAACTAAAGGAAGCAAAAGAGAGTGCCAATTTTTTGACTATCTCTAAATATTTGATTAGCTTTTCTCCTTTAACAGCATAGGATCCATTAAAGTGATTAGTAATTAACAACGAATCTACATGTACCTCAAGATATCTGATCCTCATATGCTTAGCAATTTGCAAACCAGCTATCAAGGCTTCATACTCAGCCTCATTGTTGGTAGTTAGAAATTCACAAGCTATGGAGTGGGGTATTATGTCTCCCTGTGGCGATTTTAGTAGTATTCCAAGTCCTGTTCCTTTGACATTAGAGGCTCCATCAGTGAAGAGTATCCAAGGATCCTTAGTTTCTTTAAGCTGTTGGACTTCCAATTCAGCTTCCTTTTGCAAGTCACTACTAAAATCTGCCACAAAGTCAGCTAAGGCTTGGGATTTGATGGCAGTCCTTGGTTCATATCTTATATCATAAGCACTAAGCTTCACTGCCCACTTAGCCATCCTTCCTGACATTTCAGGTTTCCTAAGGACATTCTTAATTGGAAAATTAGTCTTAACAATAATAGCATGAGTTTCAAAATAATGTCTTAATTTAGTAGATTCCATAATCAATGCAAGGATAAGTTTTTCTAAATGTGAATACCTGGATTCAGCATCAAGCAAACTCTTACTTACATAATAGACAGGGTGTTGTGTACCTTGGTGATCCTTAACAAGGACCGCACTTACTGCTTTTGAGGATACTGCTAGGTATAAGGATAATATATCCCCCTTTTCTGGTTTCATCAAGGCGGGGGCTGAGGATAGGTAATCCTTAAGAGCTTTGAGGGAACTTTCATGCTTCTCAGTCCATTCAAATTTCTTGTTCTTCCTCAGGATGTCATAGAATTCCTTGCACTTTTATGAGGATTTGGATATGAACCTGTTCAAGGCTGCGATCCTGCCTGTCAATCTTTGCACATCCTTGGCATTGGCAGGAGATTTGATATTCACAATAGCCTTAATCTGCTCTGGACTTGCTTCAATGCCCCTCTTTGTCACCATATAGCCTAAGAATTTACCTGCTTTAACACCAAAATGACACTTGGAAGGATTTAGTTTCATATTAAATTTATCAAGGATATTGAATGCTTCTTCCAAGTCTTTAAGGTGATCCTCAGCTTTCTTGGACTTAACCACCATGTCATCTATATAGACTTCCATAGTGTGTCCAATTTGTTCCTTGAACATCATATTGACTAGCCTTTGATAAGTAGCACCTGCATTCCTTAGTCCAAATTGCATAGCAATATAACAATATATACCAGTTGGGGTCATAAAGGCTGTATCCTCTTGATCAGATGGTTCCATCTGAATTTGTTGAAATCCAGATGAAGCATCCATAAAAGTCAACAACTCATGACCCGCAGTAGCATCCACCATGGAGTCAATGTGGGGTAATGGGAAAGGATCCTTGGGACATGCCTTGTTTAAATCAGTAAAATCGACACATACCCTCCACTTTCCATTTTTCTTTTGAACAACAACCACATTGGCTAGCCACCTTGGATACTTAACCTCTCTAATCATACCTGCCTGAAGTAGTTTATCTACCTCCTCCTGGATAATAGCATTCCTTTCAGGTGCAAACTTCCTTCTTTTTTGATGAATTGGCTTGAATGACCTGTCAATGCCGAGTTTATGAGTAATTATATCTTTAGATATACCTGTCATGTCTTCATGCTTCCAGGCAAAGGTAGTTTTCCTTCTTTTAAGGAAGGATACTAGATCCTGTTCAATATCGCTAAGGATCCCTGATCCTATAAAGATCTTGGATTCAGGATCATGAGAATCCATGAGGATTTCTTTTACATCCTGCTCTCTTGCCTCCAAGACATCTCTTGAAGGATACTTTAATTACTATTGCTCCCTTGGTCTTGAGGCTGGCTTCATTGATGAGGTATAGCAATTCTTAGCTTCTTGTTGATCACTCTTAATTTTCACCACTCCCCATGGACTAGGAAGCTTTACGCATTGATGATATGTGGATGGGACTGCCTTCATGTCATGTATCCACGGCCTGCCAAGGATAACATTACAACATGATAAGCAATCTATAACACAAATTTTTTGATAAGAATGAAGTCCTTCAATATAGATGGGAAGTTTGATGTCCCCCAATGTGTTCTTGGTTTCTCCACTGAATCCCACGAGGACTGAGGATCTTAGGACAATATCAGACTCCGGGATATTCATCTTCTTGAGGACATCAAGCTGAATGATGTTCACAGAGCTTCCTCCATCGATTAGGATCCTGCGAACAAAGTGGTTAGAAATAAATAAGGTAATAACAAGACCATCATGATGAGGATCCTGGACATCAACACGATCATCCTCATCAAAGGTTATGACTTTATCCTGGGTAACAATGGAGGTCCGGATGGGTCTGTCTCCATTATCCATCTTGGTTTCCTTAGCATGTCTTTTGGCTGCTGAAAAGGAGGTACCACAAATGTCTGATCCACCGGATATGAAGTTTATAACTTGTGCATCTGCTGGAGGAGCAGGAGCCCTTTCCGGGATCCTTTCAGGATCCTGGATCCTTGACTTCTTGCGTCCCAAAAGCTCCTTCAAATGCCCCTTGCTTAACAAGTAACCAATTTCCTTTCTAAGTGCAATACACTCTTCAGTGAGATGCCATAAATCCTCATGATGTGCACACCACTTGGACTTATCCTTTGTAGCAGTTGGTTTTTCACTTTTTCTCGGCCACCTAGCTTTCTCACCTAGATTCTGCATTGCAAGAATTCGTTCATTGTTATCAACAGAAAAACAGTATTCAGAAATGGGAGGATAATCCTCATCATCCTCTTCCTGTTCCACTGCATGCACGTTCTGGTTATCAGATTTGTTGTAGGACTTTGATTTGTTGTTCCTGAAGTAGGATCCTTGCTTTTCCTGTTTTGAGGATCCTGTCAATCTCTCCTGGATCCTTTTGTCATCCTGTAGACGGATGAACCTAAGGGCCCTGGTTCTTACTTCATCAAGATTCCTGCATGGGGTCATAACAAGATCATCATAGAACAACGAATCCCTAAGCAAACCCATTTTAAAGGCTTCTACAGCCGTAGCTATATCCAGGTTAGGAATGTCTAAGGATTCTTTACTAAATTTAGTGATGTAATCTCTAAGCGATTCATTTTGACCTTGTGTTACCCTATAAAGATCACTAGTTAAACGTTCAAATTTTCTACTACAAGAGAATTGACTATTAAACAGATTAACTAGATTAGCAAATGAAGTAATAGAGTAAGGGGGAAGACTTAGCAGCCATTTAAGAGCAGATCCTGTGAGTGTGGATCCAAATCCCTTGCATAGACATGCTGCTTTTAACCTCTCAGGAATTGGATTGATCTCCATCCTCTCCCTGTATTGAGCTACATGTTGCTCTGGATCCGTTGAACCATCATACAACTTCATGGATGGTATCTGGAATCTTTTGGGTATCTCAGCATCACATAAGGGTGGTGCAAAACGAGATATCCTATGGCTACCGTCTGCGATCTCAGGAATGGGCTTGACCACTCCTGGAACACTGGATATCATATCCTTAAGCTTCTGTAATTCCCTAGCCATAGCTTGATTGATACCTGTATCCTGCATTGAGCCATGGTTAGTGTTATATAAATTATTAAAAGTGTTACCTCCCATGGGATTCAAGTTTGGGATTGCCGATGTGAATCCATATTGACGGGATTCTGGTATGATTGAAGGACCAGAAGAAGCAATGGTCTGCATTGGAATGAAGTCTCCTTGATGAACATCGGTGCTTGGGGGCTGCATACTTCTTAAAAATCCTTGAGCCTGGAAGATGTTGGATCCTTGATGTGCTGTGAATGAAGGTCTTGGAGGATAATCCATGGATCCGGAAACCTGAGATGAGGATCCTTGAACCTGGAAGGAGGATCCTTGAACCTGAGAGGATCCTTGAACCTGAGAGGATCCTTGAACCTGAGAGGATCCTTGAATTGGCTGCGTCCCCATGCATTCTCCTAAACTGGTGAAGAATCCCTGAAGCTGATACGAGGATCCTGAAGGCTGGAAAGAGGATCCTTGAGCCTGAGACATTGCCGATGATCCAGAACGCATTCCTGTTGATCCACCCTGGTATTGGACATCTGGAGCTGCAAAGTGCCGGGAAGTTATGACAAGAGTTTCGAAATTCAGCGACCTCAGCATCAAAGGGGAGTGATCCTCTGTTGGTTTTATCAATTTCGCGAAGGATCCTGCCATTAGTTTGGTCCTGTTGTTGCATGTATCCTCTCATATTCTCAGCATTCTTTTGGAATGCAGGGATAAGATGATACAACGGTGGAATGCCCTGTGATGAGGTAACCGCCGACATGGAACTTGAAGAAGTTTTTCCTTGAGAAGCCATGTGGTTGAAGGTGATGAACCGAAATGACCGAAATGAACAAAATTTCTCAGAAATGAAGCACCAATTGCCCCACGGTGGGCGCCAAATTGTTTTGGTCAAAAATCAAGCAAAGATAATGCAACCAAATCTTTTGTTGTGAGGTGTGATGCTTGAATCAATGAACAATGCTAAGGATCACTCAGAAATGTAATGAATAAGTGACACAATGATTTATACAAGGAAAAAGCCCTTGATCAAGAGTTGATCTCCGACATAAAAAACCTCGGGTGATGGAAACTACCGATCACCAACTCAGATTAAACAGAAAATGTATTACAACTTTGGATGATAGCGAGCTAGTTACAAGGATCACTAGAGTGTAATGTGCAAAAAAAGTGTGTAATCGCTGAGCAAACTGTCGAGAGCTGATGAGAGCAGTTACGAGTGTGTGTTTATAGCCAAAAATAGCCAAGTGTTCTAATTTAGCTCGCTATCCCCTTTTAAATTTGGAAAATATCTAAGCTAACTAACTATCCGCATTTCGTGCAAGTCTTCCTCGACCTCCATAACATCCATATTAGTCAAGCACGTGCGGAATAAAAAGGGAATATGCTCCAGGAATATAGCCAAGACCAAGCCCAAGCACGTACTCCTGCAAAACAACTTCATATTCAAAGTAGACAATAGTTAGTGTAAGGATCACTATGATGATCCTAGATCCTGATCCTACAATACTCTCTGAGGATCACTAATTTAAACAGAATTGAGGATCCCTAAGCCCAACAGTAATTGAGGATCACTGATCTTTGGAAAATCCTCCCCTAACACATACCATGAAGATTTCGGTGATCTCACTAAAGAATGTATTGCACTCAGAAAAGAGATTGGTTACTTGTTAAGCAAAGGGCATTTGAAGGAGCTATTGGGGAGAAAAAAGTCAAGGATCCAGGATCCTGAAAAAGTTCCAGAAAGAGCTCCTGCTCCTCCGGCTGATGCACAAGTTATAAACTTCATATCCGGTGGATCAGACATATGTGGCACTTCCTTTTCAGCAGCCAAAAGGCATGCCAAGGAGACCAAGATGGATAATGGGGACATACCCATCCGAACCTCTACTATTACACAGGAAAAAGTTATAACATTTGATGAGGATGATCGTGTGGATGTGCAGGATCCTCATCATGATGGTCTTGTTATTACTCTGCTTATATCTAATCATTTTGTTCGCAGGATCTTAATAGATGGAGGGAGCTCGGCGAACATCATTCAGCTTGATGTCCTCAAAAAGATGAATATTCCTGAATCAGAAATCATCCCAAGATCCTTAGTTCTTATGGGGTTCAGTGGAGAAACTAAGAATACATTGGGGGACATTAAGCTTCCCATTTAAATAGAGGGACTTAATTCTTTTCAGAAATTTTGTTTTATAGATTGCTTATCCTGTTGCAATGTTATCCTTGGCAGGCCATGGATACATGACATGAAAGCAGTTGCATCTACATATCATCAGTGTGTAAAGCTTCCTAGTCCATAGGGGGTGGTAAAGATTGAGAGTGACCAACAAGAAGCAAAGAATTGCTACACCTCATCAATGAAGCCAGCCTCAAGACCAATGGGGCAATAGCAACTAAAGCATCCTCCAAGAGATGTCCTGGAGGCAAGGGAACAAGATGTGAAAGATATCCTTATGGATCCTCAGGATCCTGAATCCAAAATCTTCATAGGATCAGGGATCCTCAATAACATTGAACAGGATCTAGTATCCTTCCTCAAGAAGAGAAAAACTACCTTTGCCTGGAAGCATGAAGACATGAGAGGTATCTCTAAAGATAAAATTACTCATAAGCTTGGAATTGACAGGTCATTCAAGCCCATACATCAAAAAAGGAGAAAGTTTGCACCTGAGAGGAATGCCATTATCCAGGAAGAGGTAGATAAGCTACTCCGAGCAGGTATGATAAGAGAGGTCAAGTATCCAAGGTGGTTAGCCAATGTGGTTGTTATTCAAAAGAAAAACGGAAAGTGGAGGGTATGTGTCGATTTTACCGATATAAACAAGGCATGTCCCAAGGATCCTTTCCCATTACCCTACATTGACTCCATGGTGGATGCTACCGCGGGTCATGAGTAGTTGACTTTTATGGATGCTTCATCTGGATTTTAGCAAATTCAGATGGAACCATTTGATCAAGAGGATACAACCTTTATGACCCCAACTGGTATATATTGTTATATTGCTATGCCATTTGGACTAAGAAATGCATGTGCTACTTATCAAAGGCTAGTCAATATGATGTTTAAGGAACAAATTGGACACACTATGGAAGTCTATATAGATGACATGGTGGTTAAGTCCAAGAAAACTGAGGAACACCTTAGAGATTTGGAGGAAGCATTCGATATCCTTGATAGATTCAATATGAAGTTGAATCCTTCCAAGTGTCACTTTGGTGTTAAAGCATGCAAGTTCCTAGGCTAAATGGTAACAAAAAGAGGCATTGAGACAAGTCCAGAGCAAATCAAGGCAATTGTTAATATAAAATACCATGTCAATGCCAAGGATGTGCAAAGATTGACAGGGAGGATCGCAGCCTTGAACAGGTTCATATCTAAGTCATCAGAAAAATGCAAGGAATTCTATGACATTCTGAGAAAGAACAAGAAATTTGAGTGGACTGAAAAGCACGAGAATGCTCTCAAAGCCTTTAAGGATTACCTATCCTCAGCTCCTGCCTTGATGAAACCAGAAAAGGGGATATATTATCCTTATATTTGGCAGTCTCTTCTAAAGCAATAAGTGCAGTCCTTGTTAAGGATCACGAAGGTACACAGCACCCTGTATATTATGTAAGTAAAAGTTTGCTTGATGCTGAATCCAGGTATTCACATTTAGAAAAAACTTATCCTTGCTTTAATTATGGCATCTACTAAATTACGTCATTATTTTGAGACTCATGCTATCATTGTTAAGACTAACTTTTCAATTAAGAATGTTCTCAGGAAACCTGAAATGTCAGGAAGGATGGCTAAATGGGCAGTGAAGCTTAGTGCTTATGATATAAGATATGAACCAAGAACTGCCATTAAATCCCAAGCCTTGGCTGACTTTGTGGCAGATTTCAGTAGTGATCTACAAAGGGAAGCTGAGTTAGAAGTTCAGCAGCTTAAAGAGACCAAGGATCCTTGGACACTCTTCACAGATGGAGCCTCTAATGTCAAGGGAACTGGACTTGGGATACTACTAAAATCACCACAGGGGGACATAATACCCCACTCAATAGCTTGTGAGTTTCAAACTACTAATAATGAGGCTGAATATGAAGCCTTGATAGCTGGTTTGCAAATTGCCAAGCACATGAGGATCAGGTATCTTGAGGTACATGTAGATTCTTTGTTAATTACTAATCACTTTAATGGATCCTACACTGTTAAAGGTGAAAGACTAATCAAATACCTAGAGATAGTCAAGGAATTGGCACTCTCTTTTGTTTCCTTTAGTTTGACACAGGTACCCAGGGAAGAGAATGCAGAAGCTGATGCATTGGCCAATCTTGGGTCATCCTTGAAGATTCTAGAGGATATCAAAATTCCTATCATCCATATTTTGGCTCCTGCAATTGAGGATCACATAGCTATGGAGATAGAAGAGGATTCTGCAATCGTTCCTAGTGATAATGCACAGTCTCATTCAGGATCATGGATCCTTCCAATCATGAGATATATACAACATGGATAGATCCCTACAGGAGAAAATCCTAGAACTTTCAAAGTCAAGGTATCTCAGATGCATTGAGGATCCTGAAATTCAAGAAGTCCTAAAGGTTTTTCATGAAGGAGATTGTGGAAATCACACTGGGGGCAGGGCATTGTTCTCAAGGATCCTTAGAATAGGATACTATTGTCCTACTATGAAGAAGGATGCTGTGAATTATGCCAAGAAATGTGATGCTTGTCAAAGACATAGCAATATCCTTCATCAACCAGCAGAGCTCCTACATCCTATATCTTCTTCTTGGCCATTCATGAGATGGGGAATGGATATAGTTGGTAAACTTCCCAAAGCACCAAGAGGAAAAATGTTTATGCTTGCCATGACTGATTATTTTTCCAAGTGGATAGAAGCTGAAGCCTTTGCTCAAGTCAGAGAAAAAGAAGTGATATCCTTTATTAAAAGAAATATTATTACCAGATTTGGTATTCCTTCTGAAATTGTTTGTGATAATGGATCCCAATTTATTGGGAGTAGAACTACTAACTTTTGTGACAGCTGGGGGATTAAGATGATAACATCAACACCAGTCCACCCACAAGCTAATCGTCAAGCAGAATCGTCCAACAAGATCATCATCAACAATTTGAAGAAGAAACTTGGATCCAAGAAAGGAAAATGGGCAGAAGAGTTACCTTATGTGCTATGGGCTGATAGAACAAATCCCAAGAATGCTACTGGCCAAACTCCATTTTCTTTAGTATTTGGAGCTGAATCAGTGATCCCTATAGTGATGGTGGTTCCTACTATTAGAACAAGCATCCGTGATCCTGAAGGAAATGCTGAAAACTTGGTTCAAGACTTGGATACCATAGAAGAACTTAGGGATTTGGCAAGGATAAGGATGGCTAGTTATCAGCAAAGAATGGCTGGAGCCTACAATAAGAATGTCAGGATCAGAAAGTTCCAAGTTGGTGATATGGTGTTGAGGAAAGCATTTCAGAATACCACAAATCCTGCTGATGGAATGTTGGTACCAAAGTGGGAAGGCCCCTATCTAATTGAAGCTGAGGCAGGAAAGGGGGCATATCGATTACTAACAATGGAAGGTGATTTACTACCAAGAGCTTGGAATGCTGTCCATTTGAAGAGATACTTCATGTAGGAAGGATTTAGGATCCTTGGCCGTCTTAATTTCCGATATCCTTGAAGGATCCTTAAAGGATAGATGATCCTCATTTTGGTAATGACCTATTCCTAAATTATCTAATCCTTTTATTAACTTTGATACAAGGAGAAGGATCCAAGATTCTTTATCCTTTTTTTTCACTTAGTTCTGAGTTTTGCAGAAGATTGACGTATCTTTGACAAAGGGTCAAGTATCCACAGAAGTTTCATCAGTTTCTTGGGCTTGTCCCCAGTTTTTTGGGTTTATCCCCAGTCTTTGGGCCTGTCCCCAGTTTCGCCAGTAGCGCACGATGATCCTGATGCAGTTCAAGGCAATGGGACCAGTACCCGCTTTAGGGGCTGACAATTTCATTGTACTGGCTGTATTTAGGATCCTACGTATAATGATAGACGTACCATACATCCGTTCCTAAGGTTTCTAACGTTTTCACGTTAGCTAAGGTTTTGGCATTTTCATGTCACTAAGTTGGATAGTCGCCAGTGAGGGCCATACTCCAGTTTGCACCAATTTTTTGGGCTTGTCCCTAGTTCTTTGGGCTTGTCCCCAGTTCTTTGGGCTTGTCACCAGTTCTTTGGGCTTGTCCCCAGTTTTTTGGGCTTGTCCCTAGTTTTTTGGGCTTGTCCCCAGTTTATTGGGCTTGTCCCCAGAATTGTTGGGCTTGTCCCTAGTTACTAATTCTTCTTTTATACCGGCTTAGTCCTAAGTTATGATATGTTTCAGGTTTTACAAAGCTAAACAGTTAAGGATCCTGGATCCTAACCTTTTGCTAAGGTTTGCTGTTGGTTATCTTGATTATAAGTGTTAAAGACTTAGGATCCTAACTTGGATTCTCAGGTATTAACCTTATTTACCTTCATTTTATTCTTGATTTATTTTTGTTACCCTTATTCTTTGACAACATGATACATGATCCTTAATTTATGCCATTTTTTTTTGAACCTTCGATTATAGGATATTTGATCCTTGATCATATCCTAAACTTTTTGACATAATCTAATATATTCTCATTCTTAACTTGTGAATTCAAAGAAAAGGTACCATAAATATTGAAAGGTAAATATACATACAATGGACAACATAAGATAGCCAAAAGATTAGAGTTTTATTTATTTATCAAAACATTAACCCTTAAAAGGTTGTCAAAATTGCCTACCCCAAGCATCTACCAGCAAAACGTGGCCCGTCCGCTTGGGTAGGCAAAGGGTGTCCTTAGTTATCAGTTCATAAAGTGCAGGAATAAAAGGGCGGCAGGATAACAGTGGTTTCATCCCCCAAACAGAGGATCCCTCCACCATCTATTATCCTACCTATTGTCTGAAGGATCTATGATCCTTAAACCTAAAGGCTATTGTTTAAGTACATACCAACATTGTTCACCATCAAAACATCATCAAACAAAAAAAATACCAAACCATAAAAAATGGGCTCCGGCCACGTCTAGAAGTTTCCATCATCGCCCATTGTTGTAGCCTACACCTTCGCTGCATCACCACCAGCCGCTGCATCCTCAGCTTGATCCTTCACCCCGCTGCCACTGGCTTCAATCAACAGAACCTCTCCAGCCTCCTCTTCATCATCCAGCTCAGCCAGCTTGGCCTTCCAACCTTCCTGGTCCCAGGCAGTCCTGTCAAAGTTAGGATCCTCAGCTTCCTTTGCCGTCTGAAGTTTGATCTTGAGCATGGCTATTGTGGCAGAAAGCTTAGCACCCTCCATCACTTCAGCCTTCTCCTGATTAGCTGTGATGTGGGCCAAGACCAGTTCCCTCTTTGCCAGGTTGACTTCATTCTCGAGGGAGGCGATCTTTTGATCCTTTGCCATGTACAACTTCTGGAAGTCCAGCTGCTTTTGCTCAGCCTCTTCAGCATAGGAATCCACGAGCATATGGATCTCAGCAAATTTCTACAAAAGAATGTCACATGTCAGGATCCGTTATCCTCAATATGGGCAGAACAGACTTAAGGATCAGGATCCTTACCTCAGAGACATATTCTTCAAACTGGTGCTGGATGAGAGGCAGGCCTTCAAGAGTGTCAGCAGTTTTCCTCTTCTTTCCACCCTTGCCTTTCGTGTTGGCACCCTTAGGAACTGGGATGCTAGGACTAGCAGCAAGTTGTTTCTTGCCGGACCAGGAGGAAGCAAATGCATCAAGATCACTGACACTAAAGCGAGAGGCTGATTTTGAAGATTTTCCAGCACCTGCAAATGGCAAACAACAGATAAGTATCCTTATTCTACATCTATTTGAATATTTAATTATACATAAATGTGAATACTTACTTGACATGGTGACTGAACCAGAGGATGCTTCTTGTGAATCCTTTGTTTTGGCCTGGAACGTTCTAACAGCAGGATCAAGGTTCCAAAAGGTAGCTACCCTTTCCTTTGTTGAATGGGATTCCAGAAGATGAGAAAATGAGATAGCTGCACAATAGAAACAGAAAAGGATCAGTTATCCTGAATGGAAATAGAATCTTCCTATGATCCTTCTATAAGGATCCTATATCCTACCATGGGTGGTTCACTTTTTGGGAAGGTCTTTCCCGTCCGGGATAGAGTCCCTCCTGACAAAAAAGAAACGGTTTTTCCAATGGGTATCGTTTTTTGTGGTCTTGAGGATTGGGTGAGGATCACCAGGTTTGTGTTTGAACAAGAAACGGTGTGAACCATGGCTAACAAGATTGTACAACTCGGCCAACTCTGACATTCCTATCTCTATGCCCTCTTGCTCGATGATGTTCTCTATGGTGTACAGGACCATCCACATCATCGGCATGGCCTGAATATAGCACATGCTGGTGAGTGTAAAGAAGGTTTGGGTGAAGGCAGGGAAGGGGTAGGAGAATCCTATCAAGAATGGGGTGGCCGGAAAAGTAACCTAGGTATCTGAGATACAGTCACTCTTCGCAGAAGAGTCGAAAGGTTTGAAAACAGCATCCGCCGGGAAACAATGGCGAATCCGGTCAATCTCTGGGTCGATAAAGCGGCAGAGTTCCGATGAAGGATTTTTGATAATGCCTTGGCTTTTTAGGGAACTATCCTTCTTTGGATCCTTGGCCGGTGAGGATCGAAGAACCATTTTCGCCATGGATGTTAAGAGAAAAGAAAATCAGAATAAGCAAATGAAGAGAGAAGGAGAAGAGAGATACCTGATCAGTCTCTGAATGAGGATTTAAAGGGAAGTAACGCATGAATTTAAATGCCCCTTGATCCTTATCTCTAATTTCGAATTTATAATGATGATCTGCAGGTAGTCACGTCGCTGACGTCAGGATTGCAACGGCTAGTCAGATGATAATGGCTATATTTACGTTAACTAGTTTGTTAGCGATAAGGCAGAAAATATGACTCATTAATTCGTGTTTTATTCCTCATATTTTGGGGGCAATTGTTAGGGATGGATTTTCTAAACCTAAGGATCACGGATCTTCAAGTGCAGCCAAGATCAAGGATCCTCAGGTCTGTTTGAATTTAGGATCCTCAGAAGACGTTGCAGGTTTAAGGATCCAGGATCCTCATTATTATCCTTACACTAACAGTTGTTTCCACTATATTTGAACTTGTTTTGTAGGAATGAACGTGCGGGACTTATTCTTGCCGAGATTCCAGGGGAATATGCTCCCATATTCTGCACGTGTATAGCTTGAGTGACCGTTATGGAAGTCATGGGAGGCTAGCACAATTTGCAGATTGTTTGTTATTTAGTTTATTTCTATTTTTAAAGGGGATAACGAGCTTGATAGTTAGAACAATTAGCAAACACACACACTCTCGAAAGCTCTCTGCAACTTATTGGCGATTACACACTGTTTACACACTAGTGATTCTTGTAACAAGCTTGTTATCATCCCGATTTGTAACTTTTACTTGTTGAATATAGTTGGTAATCGGTAGTTTCCGTCACCCGAGGTTTTTTATGCCGGAGATCATATATTGATCAAGGGCTTTTTCCTCGTATAAATCCTTGTGTCCCTTGTTCATTTCATTTACAAAGTGTTCATACATTTGCTCAATCATTTAAGCATCACACCTCACAAAATAAGATTTGGTTGCATTATCCTAGTCTGATTTTTGACCAAAACAATTGTTATCAACAGAAAAACAATATTCAGAAATGGGAGGATAATCCTCATCATCCTCTTCCTGTTCTACTGCATGCACGTTCTGATTATCAGACTTGTTGTAAGACTTAGACTTGTTGTTCCTGAAGTAGGATCCTTGCTTTTCCTGCTTCGAGGATCCTGCCAGTCTTTCTTGGATCCTCTTATCATCCTCTAGTTGGATGAATCTAAGGCCCTGGTTCTCACTTCATCAAGATTCCTGCAAGGGGTCATGACAAGATCATCATAGAATAATGAATCCCTAAGTAAACCTATTTTGAAGGCTTCTACAGCTGTAGCAATATCCAAATTAGGAATATCTAAGGAATCTTTACTAAATTTAGTGATATAATCTCTAAGTGATTCATTTTGACCTTGTGTTACTCTATATAGATCACTAGTTAAACGTTCAAATTTTCTACTGCATGAGAATTGGCTATTGAACAAATTAACTAGATTAGCAAATGAAGTAACAGAGTAAGGGGGAAGACTTAGCAGCCATTTAAGAGCTGATCCTGTCAGTGTGGATCCGAAACCCTTGCATAGACATGCTTCTTTTAACCTATCAGGAATTGGATTGATCTCCATCCTTTCTCTGTATTGAGCTACACGCTCTTCTGGATCCGTTGAACCATCATATAGCTTCATGGTTGGTATTTGAAATCAGTTCGGTATCTCTGCATCACAAATAGGTGGTGCAAAATGAGATATCTTGTGGCTTCCATCTGGAATTTCAGGAATGGGCTTAACTACTCCTGGAACGCTGGATATCATATCCTTTAGCTTTTGTAATTCTCTGGCCATAGCTTGGTTAATACATGTATCCTTCATAAAGCCATGGTTAGTAGTATAAGAATTATTCAAAGTGTTACCTCCTCGAGGATTCAGGTTTGGAATTCCAGATGTGAATCCATATTGACGGGATTCTGGTATAACTGAGGGACCAGAAGAAGCAATAGTCTGCAATGGTATGAAGTCTCCCAAATGAATCTCTGAACTTCTGGGTTCTGCACTTCTTAAGGATTCTTGACCCCGAAAGATGTTGGATCCTTGATACACCGAAGTTGGGGGTCTTGGAGGATAATCCATGGATCCATGAGCCTGAGATGAGGATCCTGGATGCTGAGAGTAGGATCCTTGAACCGTCTGCGTCCCCATGTATCCTTCTGAACTAGTGAAGGATCCTTGATGCTGGAAGGAAGATCCTTGAGGCTGGAAGTAGGATCCTTGAGCCTGAGACATTGCTGTTGATCCATATTGCATTCCCAATGATCCACCCTGGTACTGGACATCTGGAGCTGTAGAGTGCTGGGCAGTTATGGCTGGAGAATCAAAATTAAGTGATTTGGGCACCAATGGGGGGGTGATCCTCCGCTGATCTCTTCAATTTCTTGATTTCATCAATTTCTCAAAGGATCATGTCATTAGTTTTGTCCTGCTGCTGCATGTAATCCTTCATGGGGCTTTGTTTCTTCGCAGCATTTTCAGCATTCTTTTGGGATTCAAAAGGTACTGGAGGCAAAGGTGGGATGCCCTGTGAAGAAGTGACCGCCGGCATGGAGCTTGAAGTGTTCTTTTCTTGAGAAGCCATGTGGTTGAAGGTAATGCACAAAAATGAATGAAATGAACGAAATTTTCAGAATTGAAGCACCAATTGCCCCACGGTGGGCGCCAAACTGATTTGGTCAAAAATCAGACTAGGATAATGCAACCAAATATTATTTTGTGAGGTGTGATGCTTGAATTAATGAACAAATGTATGAACAAGAGACACAAGGATTTATACGAGGAAAAAGCCCTTGATCAATATATGATCTCCGGCATAAAAAACCTCGGGTGATGGAAACTACCGATCACCAACTATATTAAACAAGTAAAGGTTACAAATCGGGATGATAACAAGCTTGTTACAAGGATCACTAGTGTGCAAGTCGTATGAAATTGCGAATAAGTTACAGAGAGTTTTCAAGAGTGTGTGTTTGCTAACTTGTCCTTACTATCAAGCTCGTTATCCCCTTTTAAAAATGGAAATAATCTAATTAACAAACAATCCGCAAATCATGCTAGCTTCCCACGACTTCCATAACGGTCATACAAGCCATGCACGTGTAGAATAATGGAGCATATTCCCCTAGAATCTTGGCAAGACCTAGTCCCATTCGAATACTCCTGTAAAACGAATTCAAACATAGTGGAAACAACCGTTAGCGTTAGGATAATAATGAGGATCCTGGATCCTTAAACCTGCAACGTCTCCTGAGGATCCCTAATTCAAACTGAACCAAGGGTCCATGATCCTGGCTGCACTTGAGGATCTGTGATCCATAGGTTTAGAAAATCCATCCCTAACAACTCCTGACATAGTGATGCGATAAAATCACACTTGTCATCCTTATATTGGATTTTTCCAATTCCTTATATTACCTAATGATTTAAACATCAATTAGTGATGAAGTGCCTGCGGGCCATATCTATTGTCCTAAAAGACAAAAGACAGTTGTAGTCTATGACTCTCTGTCAAGAAGGGTAATGAACTATGTTCAAACCTAAATGCCTTGATTCTATAAAATCATGGCTTATGAATTAAAAAGTGTCCTTGTGACTAGGCCTTTTATATGCCACCCTATTATCCATAATAGTTTATAATTGAGATAAATTGTAATAAAAATTTAAATAAATTAAATTACCAAATTAAACAAAATGGTTTATAGTTACCATGGTTAATAAATTGTCAAAAATGACAATTCCATAATAGACTTCTGAAAAAAATCGTTGTCATCATTTTTTTGTAGCAATCAAGCTACATGGCTGAATCAGATGAGGTTAACAGTCACCCAAGGGAGAGAAATGATACCACCAGAGTAAATGTAGCTGGTACAGACCTACAAGCATTAATAGATAATGTTGTTACTCGAGCCCTTGACAGACAGTTTAAAGAATCAAGCGGTACTCGCACCAGGACTCAGTCTGTACCTCATACGAAACCACCTTCCAAGACTCATACATCTCACAAGGACGATTCTCATCATTCGTTAAATCAAAGGAGTGTCCCGTCTAAGCAGATCGTGCTTAATCAGGAGCCACGTGTTAAAACATGTTCTTACAAATACTTTGTCTCTTGCAAGCCAAGGGACTTCACTGGAGAAAAGGGAGCCATTGACTGTATGACATGGCTCGATGAGATGGATACCATGGTTGACATCAGTGGTTGTGCTTATCAGGATATTGTGAAGTTTGTGTCACAATCATTCAAAGGTGAAGCTTTAGCTTGGTGGAGGTCGTTAATCCAAGCTACAGGAAAGATCCCATTGTATAACTTGACTTGGGATCAATTTGTTGCTCTAATCAAAGAAAATTTATGTCCTCAGCATGAGGTTGAGAAAATCGAGACTGACTTCTTGACTTTGGTCTTGAAGAATTTAGATTGTCAGGCGTATGTTACAAGCTTTAACACCATGTCCCGATTGGTTCCTTATTTGGTCACACCGAAACCGAAGCGTATAGCACGTTTTATTGGAGGTCTAGCTCCAGAGATCAAAGGAAATGTAAAAGCATCTAGACCTACCACATACAGGTCAGTGGTAGATTTGTCTCTATCTCTCACACTTGATGCTGTAAGGAACAAGTCAGTCAAAGCTTCGGAGGAAGGAAAAAGGAAACGGGAGGATGAAAGTTATCATCTCTCCGACAAGAAGAGAAAGGGGAACTCAGATCGTAGGAAGAGTTGGTTTAAAAAGGACACCCAACAAACAGGTGAGAAGCCCAAGTGTAAAATCTGCAAAAAGAATCATTTTGGAAAGTGAAGACTCGAATCAAAATCGCAGCAACAATCGCAGCCTAGAGTTTGTGGGATCTGCAAATCAAAAGAACATAGAACGTTGGATTGCAAGAAAATGAAATATGCAACTTGTTACAATTGTAACGAGAAAGGGCATATCAAGACCAACTGCCCAAAATTTGCAAAGAAGCCCGAGGAGGCTAAAAAGACCAATGCTCGGGTCTTTCAAATGAATGCTCAAGAGGCCGTTCAGAATGACAATGTTATAACAGGTACATTCCTTATCAATGATGTTTATGCTAGAGTATTGTTTGATTCAGGTGCAGACAAGTCGTTTGTAGACAATAAATTTTGTAAATTATTTAATCTTCCTGTTAAAACTCTAAGCATAAAGTATGAAGTAGAATTGGCCGATGGAACGATAGAGACTGCTTCAACAATATTAGATGGATGTTTTATATCCATTAGGAATCACTCTTTTCCGCTATCCTTGCTTCCGTTGAAATTGGCTGGATTCGATATAGTGATAGAATGGATTGGTTGTCTTGTAACCAAGCCCAAATTGTATGTGATA
The DNA here is from genome assembly GCA_030545235.1 of Helianthus tuberosus. NCBI lineage: Eukaryota > Viridiplantae > Streptophyta > Magnoliopsida > Asterales > Asteraceae > Helianthus > Helianthus tuberosus. The sequence goes on from JARYGA010010119.1 coordinate 43,130, forward strand.
AGAAACAAGTGGTTATCAAGACTCCTTATGGTGAGCCATTAACAATTCAAGGAGATAAGCAGTATGGGTTACCTAAGCAAGTGTCTATGCTTAAGGCATCGAAGTGTTTGAAGAAAGGTTGTGTCATTTACATGGCACAGGTAACCATTGATGAACCAAAGCCCAAGATCGAGGACATCCCTGTTATTTCTGAATATCCAGATGTTTTTCCTGAAGAACTACTTGGATTACCTCCAGATAGGCAAGTGGAATTCAGAATCGATATCATTCCTGGAGCAGCACCAGTTGCAAGAGCACCTTATCGATTGGCACCAACTGAGATGAAAGAATTGAGAACACAGTAGGATGAATTGTTGGAAAAGGGTTTTATTCGACCTAGCTCATCCCCTTGGGGAGCACCGATTCTGTTTGTGAAGAAAAAGGATGGATCAATGCGTCTATGCATTGATTATCGCGAACTGAATAAAGTAACAATCAAGAACAGATATCCATTGCCCAGGATCGACGATTTGTTCGATCAGCTTCAAGGAACAAGTTATTTGTTCAAAGATCGTAGCTGATGCTCTAAGCAGGAAGGAAAGGGTTAAGCCTATTAGGATCAATGCCAAAAGCATTGAACTAAAGAACAGATTGAATGAGAAGTTGTTAGCAGCTAAGAAGGAAGCTATTTTGGAAACTAACTTCCCAAATGAGAAGTTAGGTGTGACTGCTGATCAATTGTCATATGGCAAGGACGGAATCCTGAGATTGAATGGTCGACTCTGGGTTCCAATCCAAGGAGGGCTTAGAAATGTGATTCTTCAAGAAGCTCATAGCTCGAAATATTCCATGCATCCAGGCACTGATAAGATGTACCAGGATTTAAAGGCAAATTATTGGTGGATAGGTTTGAAGAAATCTATAGCCACTTATGTGGCTAAATGTCTGACGTGCGCACAGGTTAAAGCCGAGCATAAAAAACCGTCAGGTTTGCTGCAACAGCCTGAACTTCCCACTTGGAATTGGGAAATGGTAACTATGGATTTTATTACTGAGTTACCAAGGACAAAGCGTGGGAATGATACGAAATGGTAACGAAGACGTGCACAAGACCGCATTCAGAACACGGCCACTACGAGTTCTTAGTGATGCCTTTCGGGCTCACAAATGCACCTGCAACATTCATGGACCTCATGAATCGCGTTTGCAAGCCATATCTAGACAAGTTTGTCATTGTCTTCATTGATGACATTCTTATTTATTCAAAGAGTCAAGCCGACCATGAAAAACATCTCCGGTGTATCCTTAAACTTCTGCAGCAAGAGAAGCTCTACGCCAAGTTTTCCAAATGTGAGTTTTGGCTTCGTGAAGTCCAATTTCTTGGACATGTGGTAAGTGAGCGTGGTATCCAGGTGAATACCGCTAAGATTGAAGCAATTATGAATTGGCAAGCGCCCAAAACACCTACTGAAATTCGCAGCTTCTTGGGTCTAGCAGGATACTACAGACGTTTCATTGAACACTTCTCAAGGATTGGCGCACCTTTAACTTCGTTAACTCGTAAGAATGTCAAGTTTGACTGGGGTCCCAAAAAACGAGAATCTTTTGAGATTCTTAAACAAAAGCTGAGCAACACTCCCGTGTTGACACTGCCAGGAGGGATTGAAGAGTTTGTTGTGTATTGCGACGCATCGCACACTGGTATGGGTTGTGTGCTTATGCAAAGAGGCAAGGTTATTGCCTATGCCTCACGTCAGTTAAAAGTGCACGAAAAGAACTACACCACCCATGATTTGGAATTGGGTGCCATTGTATTTGCACTAAAGCTTTGGAGACATTATTTATATGGAACCAAGTGTGTGATCTATTCTGATCATAAGAGCTTTCAACATCTGTTTAACCAGAAGGATCTTAACATGAGGCAGCGTCGATGGATGGAGACACTGAATGATTATGATTGCGAAATTCGATATTATACGGGCAAAGCTAACGTCGTAGTTGACGCTCTAAGCAGGAAGGAAAGGGTTAAGCCTATTAGGATCAATACCAAAAGCATTGAACTAAAGAACAAATTGAATGAGAAGTTGTTAGCAGCTAAGAAGGAAGCTATTTTGGAAACCAACTTCCTGAATGAGAAGTTAGGTGTGACTGCTGATCAATTGTCATATGGCAAGGACGGAATCCTAAGATTGAATGGTCAAATCTGGGTTCCAATCCAAGGAGGGCTTAGAAATGTGACTCTTCAAGAAGCTCATAGCTTGAAATATTCCGTGCATCCAGGCAGTGATAAGATGTACCAGGATTTAAAGGTAAATTATTGGTGGATAGGTTTGAAGAAATATATAGCCACTTATGTGTCTAAATGTCTGACGTGCGCACAGGTTAAAGCCGAGCATAAAAAACCGTCAGGTTTGCTGCAACAGCCTGAACTTCCCACTTGGAAGTGGGAAATGGTAACTATGGATTTTATTACTAAGTTACCAAGGACAAAGCGTGGGAATGATACGATTTGGGTTATAGTCGACAAGTTGACCAAGTCAGCTCACTTCTTGCCGATTAAAGAAACGCACAGATCCGATAAGCTAGCTCAGTTGTACGTGGATGAGATTGTATCTCTCCACGGAGTGCCAGTGTCTATTATCTCTGATAGGGATACAAGATATACATCGCATTTTTGGAAAATCTTTCAGCAATCTCTAGGCACTCGTTTAAATTTCAGCACTGCTTATCATCCTCAGACGGATGGGCAAAGCGAGCGTACAATTCAAACGCTTGAGGATATGCTATGAGATTGTGTTATAGACTTGGGTGGAAGTTGTGATGACCATCTTCCTTTGGTTGAGTTTTCATACAATAATAGCTATCATTTGAGCATTCAAGTAGCACCTTTTGAAGCTTTGTATGGAAGAAAGTGTAGAACGCCATTTTGTTGGGCGGAAGTTGGAGAAACCCAACTGTTAGGACCTGATATAGTCCTCGAAACGACAGATAAGATTGTTCAGATCCGTGATCGTCTCAAAACTGCCAGGGATAGGCAGAAAAGCTACACGGATAAAAGGCGTAAACCTCTGAAATTCGAGGTAGGTGATAAAGTGCTACTCAAGGTATCACCCTGGAAAGGGGTGATGCGTTTCGGCAAAAAGGGCAAGCTGAGCCCAAGGTACATAGGACCATTCGAGATCATCGAATGTGTTGGAACTGTGGCCTACAAGTTAAATCTGCCAGAGGAGCTTAGTGGGATTCATAATGTATTCCACATCTGCAATTTGAAGAAATGTCTAGCCGATGAATCGCTAGCGATGTCGCATAAG
>JARYGA010010120.1:0-33943 GCA_030545235.1 Helianthus tuberosus
TTTGGTATCGATTTTGAAATTGACCTTGACTTCTAAAATTATTTGAATTTTGGTTGTTCATTCTTGGTGAACTACTTCTTGGTCTTTCATATCTGCCTGATGTAGATTCAGGCTGAAATCTTGGTTGATTTCTTTGAAAACGAGGAACTTGTGGAGTTCCTTTTTCAGCCTTATTTACACCACCAGCAACACCCGATTGTTGCTTTGGAGCAGATTGCTTTGGAGAACTTGAGACTTTCTCCTCATTATCACCTTTCTTCTCTGGTGATTTCTCTCTTTGTTTCTCACTAACTTGCGCTTCAACCTTTTTGTTAGGACAACAGCTAGCTACATGTCCCTTGGTGTGACATTTGAAGCACGATCTTTTATTCGAAGACTTCTTAGCTGAAGCCTTTGAACTAGATTCTGGTTTAGATGATGATGCCTTAGAAGGATTTGGTTCAGTTTGCTTAGTTTCAAGATTTTCTATGTTTTTGTTTTTAGCAAACTCTACATTTGATTCATTTTCTATAACAGCTGTTTCGTTTTTCATATCACTTCCTTGAACAAAATTAACCTTTTTAACAAAAGTTGGATTTTTATTCGTAGGATTTGAATTTTTCTTTTTCAAAACAGGTTTGCTGTTATTGACCTTCTTAGCATCATTATCTTCAAACACATCACCTTGACCAGATGTGACACTACTTGGTGACGTTGACAGAAAGTCTGTGAACTCATCTTCATCAGGTAAAAAAGAATAGTCATGACTAAGAGGAGGTGGAACTTCATTGAAGCCCTTGAATCCCACACTTGTCTTGTCATTACTCTTCTTTAACCCACCCATCATGTGTTTCATAACAAAAGTAGAATCCCTTAATTGACCTAATTTCTTTTCGAGTTCAACAATTTTGAGTTGTGCATCTGACAACTCTTTGCATTTTTCAGAAATTTCTTTTGTTTTCTCAGCCATCATGTCATGAGCTAAGTCTATGACTTGAAGTTTTTCGTTTAGTTTACAGGTTAAAACTTCAATTTCAGCTTCATAGCCTTTTATCTTTTTCAAATATGATGACTCATTTCTTTTTGCAAAGAAATTTGATTCTTTTACGTTAGATATTTCGCTCACCAGACTTTTGTTTTGAGTTGACAACCTGTCAACTTCACCCTGTAATTCACGACACTTTAAGCAAACAGAAGTAGCAGAGTTACTTACCTCTCCTGTCGATTTGTCTGAGTTGGCCATAAGAGCAGCAAGTTGAGCTTCCATTCTTTTGATGATTTCATCTTTCTCATCTGCTTCCTTTTCATCATCCATTTCATGCTCAGACTTTGGCTTTCCTTTTTCAGCATCTGTTGTCTGATCAGCCTTATCTACCTCAGCTTCATTTTTCTTCTCAACTTCAGCATTCATGTTAGCTTCAGCTTCATCAACGGGAACAATCTCTGCCATAAATGCTTGAGTGACATTCTCATCATTTTCCAAGTGAACACTCCAGTCATATGAACCTTCTCGTGCAGTAGAGATCAGCGCTCTTGAGTTAGAGTTGTTTGATGAATTTCTATTGTTTGAACTCTGACTTGAGGTTTCATTCTTTTGTTTCTGACATTCCCTAGCAAAATGACCATAACTTTGACAGTTAAAGCACCTTACTTTGGTCTTGTCAAAACCAACAGTTTTCCCTACAAATTTCCTTCCAGTTCTATTCATGAACCTCTTCACCCTTCTAGTAATCATGGCCATTTGCCATTGCAAATCCATATCTTCAAGATCATCAGGGTCAATCTGATCGTAATCTTCATCTAAAACGGCAGGATCAGATATCTTCCCCTGAATGTAGTTCTCGTAAGAAGCAACAAATGAAGCAAGTAGTGCAAGATGCTCTTCAGCAGACTTCACACTCATTGGCATTGACTTTGAACTACTACTTTGCTTAGCAGTTGATGTTCTCCTAGCTCCAGTTGATCCTCCTGAAGCAGCTACAAAACATACATCACCATCCTCATTTACTGTGACCTGCTCAGTTTCACGGGAGAGAAAAGCAGTGGCAGAGTCGCTAGAAGCATCGTGAGATGAAGAAGATGCAAGCCCATTGTAAACCCCTGGATCTTGAACCTGATCATAACCAGTGTCCTTCTTCTTCATGTTGAGCTCATAAGCTCTTAGCTTTCCAACCACTTCTTCCAGTTCCTTTGTTTCATAATCAGCTTCTCCCTTTATCATGAGAGTGTAAATATCCCATTTTGCAGGTAGAGCATCCAGCAGCTTGTCATTTTTCTCTATGTCAGTATAACAATCTATATCATAATTGTCCAATTCTGACATCAGATGGTAGTATCGAGTGATGACGTCCTCAAGTGACTCATTTTTCATGTACTTGAACACAGCAAACTGCTTCTTCAGTAGATCAATTTTGTTCTTTTTGACATCAGAATTCCCTTCATATCTCTTCTCTAGCGCATCCCACATTTCTTTTGAAGTAGTGTACTTCTTAAAGGTGTGTTTGATGCTATCAGGTAGGGACATCTTGATAGCTGCCAAGGCTTTCTTTTCAGCCTCATACATCCTTTTATCATTATCTTGCATGTTCACATAGGGTGTGACACGTGGTCTGCCCTCAAAGTCATGTGTTGGGTTTGTGTACCCATCTTCAATACAAATCCACATGCGTGTGTCCTGATATTCAATAAAGGATTGAAACCTATCCTTCCATGTCAAGTAATTCTCCACCTTCATCATCTTAGGTGGTTTGTTCGTTGTGCCTACCTCGTGTTCCATCCTTAAAAGTTCGTTCAATTTAGACATGTTCGACATTTTAACTTAAGCAGACTGGTTAAACCGTACAATTTTAGTCCGAAACCTGTTTTTACTAACTTATACCGTTAGATTCGTCTCGAGATTACGATTCCAATGATATATAATGTCTAAAACCTATTTCGGGATTTTCCAGAGTTTTTTTTTTTTTTTCCTAAAAATCCAACGAGTCCAACGGTGCAAACGGTTTGTCCAGATGAGTTACGGATAATTCTCTAAACACGAAACAGTGAAATTTTTCTTACGATTGCCTAGAAAAATTCCACCACTTTGAAACCACGGTTGCGAGTCAACGGTTGCGAGTCAACCAGCACAAGTCGTAACCACGGTTGCGAGTTACGGTTGCGAGTCACGGTTGCGAGTCAACCAGCACAAGTCGAAACCACGGTTGCGAGTCACGGTTGCGAGTCAACCAGCACAAGTCGAAACCACGGTTGCGAGTCAACCAGCACAAGTCGAAATCTCTGGTTGCGAGTGAACAGTACCAGTCGAGACCTCTGGTTGCGAGTCGAGACCTGCACCCTTGAGTCGAAACCAGCTATTTTTCAACCAAAATCCCACAAAATCAGCACCTTTTACACCACAGAATCCTCTGATTGATAACTTTCCAACTGAAAATCCTAAAAACAAGCAAACAAATCAGATCAATAACCAAAACGAATCAAACACTCACAATTTTTTAATGTTCTTCGATGTTCTTCACTGTTCTTCACCCCGAATTCGAAAATCAACAAACTAACAAAATCCTTGAATCTGTAAAATCAGTTTTGAACCGTACACAAGAGCAAATGCTCTGATACCAATTGTAGGTCCCTATCCCGTGTGGATCGTAACAAAACCGACAATCTACCAAGGGTGCGGAATCCCCTTGATAAACCAAATAAACAGAAACAAGAACACGAACAGATTTACCAACTGATCTTCTATGATTATCCAACGAAAACGTTTACAATCACTAAGATCTCCTAGAACCCAACAGCCGATTTCTGTTTGTTCTTAAACTCTCACAATTCGAATGCTCTCAATAATCTCCAAAAGTCTAACCCTAAAACTCTAGGTAAAGGTTGTTTAAATAGCACAACCTATACAATTCGACCTGGGCCAAGCCCATACGAATTCTGTTTACAAATCCGGGCTAAACTAGTTAGACTTTAACTTGAACTTGAACTTGGACGATTTGGGCTTTAACAAACTCGAATTCCTTTCAGTCTTCATAAGTCTTCGCGGCCCAAAACACGTTTAATATCCAAAGACCAATCCAACGCTGTTGTCACATAAAATGCACCAACACAGATAGGGTCTTGCTCCGAGTACCACTTGATTCTCTAAATTGCTTGTCCATGGCTTTAGTAACAGCATTGTCAATCAATGCTTGAAGATCCGCACCAGTTATGTTGATTCTGGTAGTATCATGATTCTCCCCCGGGTGACTGTTGACTTCTTCTGATTCTGCCATGTAGCTTGATTGCTACATAAAATTTTGTCAATGATTTATTCAGAAGTCTATTATGGAATTGTCATTTTTGACGATTCATTAACCATGGTAACTATAAACCATTTTGGTTAATTTGCTAGTTATATTTAATTAGGATTTTCATTATAATTTATCCTTTGTTATAATCATTAAGATATTTGAGTGGCTCAAAAGGCCTAGTCACAAGGACAATTTTAAATTATTAAGCCATGATCTTATGGGATCGAGGCATTAAGGCTTGAACATAGTTCATCACGTTTTCTTGACAGGGAGTCGTAGACTATAACTGTCTTTTGTCTTATAGGACAATAAGTATGGCCCGTAGGCACTTCATCACTAATGGATGTTTAAATAATTTAGAAAAAAAGGGATTGGAAGAATCCAATATAAGGATGACTAGTGTGTTTTTATCGAATCACATTTCGCCAGGAGTGCTAACATGTTTTCAGATGTTAACAAGGATCTGAATCTTAAAAAGGTTTTACCATCAGGGCCATGTCTAAATTGACATATGGGCTAGGTTATACCTTCAAGATTTTATTTCAATATTTAACGGCAGAACAATCATAAAATGGAATGATATTTTGATTTAGGACATAATATATATATATATATATATATATATATGTATATGTTTAATGCCAAAGCAAATTTTAAAAAGGACGCTTTTCATATAAAGTCCTAAAAATTACAATAATTGCCCTAAATGGGTCTTAAACAAATAAACTCGTCCACGCAAGGACTAAAGAGATAAATATGTCCCCATAGGGACTATTAGAGAAATGAAAACAACAATAAAAGGAGTTTCTTCTTCATTTTATTTCTGAAAGTTCTCCCCTTGGTTCACTGCGTGTAGTATGGACACTGAAGGTTTTGGCGGTTAGTCAAAATCTTCCATACTAGGAATCTTTGCAAAAGTTGAATCCAAGGCTTCTATGGTTAATGAATAATATGGATAAAAAATAGGGTCAGGACTAGTATAATCCAAGTTTGAAATTCCAAGATTTGGAGGTAAGAAATATGGGTCTTTTGGGTCCATAGGTATCATCTTCGGAGCGGGAGCCTCAGGGTCTGCTGGTATGGACTCTCCCGATGTTGGCTTCTCATTTGAAGTTTCAAAAGTCTTATGTACAGAATTTGAAGTATGGTTTATGGCTTCAACTGGTTTGGTTTTGGGAATGGGTCCAAAAAGATCTTTTCTCCATACTGGTCGTACGCTGATTCGAGCTGTGGTACGAAGCTTAACTTTCCTTGGCTTCGAGTTTGGAGAGCTTCCACCATTGGCAGCTTTACTCGGCGACATGCTCCTGGAATACACAAATATCGAAAACAATATATATATAAGGGGAAATGAGATCATTCCTAGTTCATGTCTAGACTCAGAAGGCAAGGAATGTGCAAACTGTGTCATTGAGATTAAACACAAAAGGCTAGTGTTTAATTCACTCAATGTTGGCTCTGATACTAACATGCCACACCCCATTATTTCCACGTATTACCGGTGGGCCCGGTGGGGAGTATCGTGACGTAGTTGATATCATCATAGTCAATATAATCACAGTTTAATGCACAACGGAAGACTAAGGAAATAATATTACAAACCGATTCGAAAGTAACATAGAATATTACAAACGGATTGTAAGATGGATCCACAGGCGGATCAAAACAAAAGAAGTATTGTTCAACAGACTTAAAGTGAGAAAAGCTTGCAAGACTCTTAATTATTCACTCAGGAGTTCTAGCCCATTACGTTTAGTACATGCACTTAACCTTTTGAAAATACGTCAGTTTTCACTGGTAAATACAATTAACTGACTCTTTTGAAAAGTGTTTATAAAAATTTATTTGGATGGACAAGGCATAAAATCTTTTATAACTTGGGACAATTATTAAAAATAATCTTGTATACAGATTTACACGTTTGTTATACATTCAGGGCCCGATATAGAAACCGAGACAAGATTAATAGACACACCACAAGTATAGGCCCACAAGAGAGTGAGATACCGTTTTTCATACGCAACAGTCAGGTGTATGCCTACACCCCGTGCTTAAGACGTGGTCATTTGCATTTAAATGATGCCAAGGATATCCAGGACATGGTCATCAACCCCCAAAGGCTTTATTTCAAACAAAACAGATTAAAACGGGTTACCTCAATGATTTAACCACTAATCGATTAAATATTCAATACCCGACCAAGCGGTATTATTATAATACCGTATCCCAAGCCCGTATAGGGAAAATAAGTTAAAAGTATTTAACTGAGCAAAATATAAATTTATCCTCAGCCGTATATCAATCAGCAAGTGCAAATAGCTTTTACTGGACTCCTAAATCTGGAACGAAGGTTTTAATAACCTATTAGATTCCTAACGGGTCTTATTTAAGCTTAAACTTAGACCAGTTAGTTTTAATGAAAGGCTTACGGTTCAAAACGCAAGATTAAGCGAAGATCAGAATAGAATGTGATTTAGACCCGACAAGTATGAAGACTTGTATAATATGGGTTAACTAAACACATTCTGGAATTTGAAGAGAAATTGATAAGGTTTGACCCGTTTCGGTTAATTCATGCAAACTAGTTACATAACCCGTACCGAACGCGAAAATGCATAACGGGTAACCAAATAAGTCATGTACAGGTTCCACAAGTTAATATGCTTAGAATATGTTATGATAACAGTAGGATACCTTCCATTATGCCCAAAACGAATTTAAAATCAAATTAAGCCCCGAAAGGGCGTTTTGGTCATTTTAAAGTTTATCAAAGAGGTCAAATAGAAACCTGAGGTTCTGGTCTAAAATAATCACTAAAAATAAGTATTTTCATAAGTTATATCAGTAAGATATCATATATATGTGAAATTTATCTTCTATGATCAAACTATGCACCGGAGGGGCATTTTGGTCATTTCACATATGCTTTAAGGGTCAAATTTGGAAATCTGAGTTTAAAACTTTTACTTACTATTAAATTATAAAAATTTGTTCATAACATCAGTAGGTAACAAGTCTTAGGTGCTAAATATGGTTTTAAACCATACTATGCGCCTAAATCGCATAAAAGTCGGTATTTGACGGTATTCGGGTTGATTAGGAAAATTTGAGATTTTGATCAGCCCTTACTATTTAAAATAATTTATTTGATGTATAAAATCAGTAGAAAAAGGTTTGATATGTAAAGGATGTGTAAAACTCATTTTATTAGCAAAAAGGTCATAACAATCAATTACCGAATCAATGCAAGAACCCTATGTTATGATCAGTTTAAAATTTAACAAAAAATTGAAAAAATCCCTAAATATTATATAATAATAGTGGGTAGAAAGTTTGGTGTCAAAATTTGGGTTTAAATAGGTTTTATGCCAAAAATGCCGTTTAATTAATAAAAAGCTTTCATTTTACGCTATCGCGCATAACTCCTACTTTAGACCACGAACTGACGTCAAATTTTAAGGACATGTTTATAAATTAGTAACAAAGGTTTTTGTCCTCTCACATTTTCAAAAATCTCGTTTTAATATTAAAAGGGCATAATGGTTAATTTTAAGCATTTAACGGAAACATACAATGAACTAGGATTTCTATGGAACCAAGTTGTATAACCTCAGAGGGTTATACTAACCTATAACATGATCCTAAAGGAACCCTAAGGCATATCTAAACTAAGCTAAATCGGGTCAGAACTGAAAGTCAAAGCAAAAGTCTACTTTTGCGACTTTCGGTTGCGAACCGAGCCTAAACTCAGAATTGTCGGGTTGAACATGCCTAAACATGTTCTTACATTATTTACCAAGTTATTTTAGTGTTAAAACATGTTCCATAACCTCTGCATTGCTAGTTATGAATTTATTTGCAAAAATAGATTCTGCTGACTTTTTAATAATAAGTTTGACCAGACATTTGACCAAGTAAAAGTGATAATCAGTAGGTGCCCTTTTGAGGGTTTATTACCTACATAATTACCAACTTATAGCCACTTTCAATTTGAATAATGGCTGGAGCGTTTGTGATTAATCACTAAGTCAAAGCTTAATTACGATAGCTTTGACTTTCGGTCATTAAGCTAATAAAACTTAAACTAGAGAGGCTAAGAACACTTACTAGGGTACTTAGCACGAATTAGAAACTGAGGAAAGCTTCCTAGAGCTCCAAGGGACTCCAGAGAATGAGTTGTGAAGTAAAACTCAAATGTGCAAGTGAACAAGTGCAACAAAGAGGGTATTTATAGGAGATTTGAGCTTGTTAAGATCAAACCACATGTCCCTAGAGGTAATTCAGATGATCCCAAGTGTCCCTAGGCCAGTAAAACCATCAAACAAGCCCCTAGAATCGAAAAACTAGCTTACAAAGGCGGTGGAACAAGCCAACCTGCAACTGTGCAGATTTTTCTGCATCTGGCAGTCCCACGCGGGCCGCGTAAGACTCTTAAGGAGTCTACGCTGGCCGCAACACTCCTCTATGACCGGAAATCAACTTTCAGACTTGGCAGTTTTGGTCCCTGGTCCTTATTTAATTTAAATAACTTCTATTTATTGCATTTAGGACCCCCAAAGTTAACTTTTAAGGACCTTGGGTCATAAACTATCTCCTTTAAGCTCCCAGTTAGTTGCATGATCACCCAAAAAGTCTTGAATTTCAACGTTGACACATTTGATCCTTATTTCTTGGAATTAACACTTTGATTATTTATGTGCGTCGAAACTCCACGAAATTAATATCCAACATTCATGGAAGTATAAGGAAGTATTACAAACTCTCAGAAATGTTAAAAGGTCACTCAGAGGTAACTTTAAACATGTTGACACATTTAACCCTTATGCTTTGAAAACTTTTCAATTTAAGCACAAACGACTTTCTAAGTTTGATATTTTATTCATTAAAGAATACGAATGTCGTGTGAGGTCAATCAGAGGCACAAGAATGGCATGTTGACACTTTGGATCCTTTTGCTAACATATTTACGTTGTTTGACAACTTTAGTCCCTCCAGGTCAATCTATTACACGTTTAAAGTCCATGACACGTGTCTTTATTATATTGGACGTGATTTTGCAAGGTGTTACATCTCCCCTACTTATTATTTTTTTTAAATTCATCTTGTTTTTGTAACATTTAATAAGTTATAAAATAAAATCATTAATATTAAACAACAAACATTACATAACTTAAAAAAAAACATAACCTAAAAAAACATAACTTAAAAAAACGTAATTTAAAAAAAAACTAGATTGGTAAAAATTAAAAATCCTAAGAATTCATTTTACGTAAAACCGCTCGGTCTGTTGTCATTATCTCCCATTCTTTTAGTTCGTTCTTTTCTTGCTTCAATCGAACCCGTTTGTCCACTTCACGTTCCTTCACTTTTGCCTTTTGGGTTGTGACCTCGGTGTATGCTTTGAACTGGGCCATAAACTCTTCCATTTTTGAACCGCTGCCTTTTTGGCTTTGTCCCTGCTCGGAGGACGTGCCTCCTCTCGAACTACGTACTATTCTTCGTCAAATTCTGGCTCGTCGTTTATATTTATCTGGCATCGTGCATCCGAGCCCCCTGCACTATAACTTCCGATCTTCGAGGTTCTTGTTCGTTTAGTGATTGCAACCTCGTTTGGAATCGGCACCCACTTGTTTTTGGTTTGCAAAACTTCCCATGCCCGGACGTGTGGGAAAACGACCCGTTGCGATTCTTCGTATTTACGCATCGCCTCTTTAAAAACATCTTCGTCACTCATCCCACTACGACGATTACTAGTATATAAATTATTATATATCACGACAATTGGTTCATGACAGGATGCATCTTTCGCCACTTCGAAGCGATGGAATCGAGATAATGACTTTGTTCCATAATCGCAAGGAACTTTGATAATATTTCTTTCCAAAACCCATCATCGGTTTGGTTGTTACCTATACTTTTAGAATGTAACACAAGTATATATTAAAAAATGTAAAATTTGTATATTTTTAGTATAAAATTTATATATTTTTACATACCGACAATGGGGTTTTTTTTTGTACTAATTCACGCCTTCGCTAATGCCTTCTCCTCGATCTTTGTCTGAGGTTTTGACTTTGCTCTCGAAGGTTAATCTTTGTCACGGGCCACTTGCTTCCCTTTTTTTCAATTTCGAGGATTGGAGTTGCGTCTCCAGAACACATTCTTCAACTTCATCTTCTATGGGTTGGGTTGGGGAGACGATTCTACCGGTGTTGGCGAAGGTTGTGGTTGCGAATGAAATTGTGAGTTGAACTGGTTTCGCATTAGCTTTTGTTGCAAATATTGCATTTGTTGTATGGATTGGATTTGGCTCATTTGAGATAAAGCGTTGGAGGTTTGTTGGAAACCTGAGAAAGTGTTAAGAGAAATTTACGAGGATGACCAACTCAGATCCATCGTAGGATAGTAGCCGGGTAGCGAGAAAACGTTTGGGTTCGGGTTGTTCGGATTGTACGGATCCATGGCAAAATTTATAAAAAAAGTGAAGAATTTTATAAAGTTGAGAGAGAGTTTGGGTTGAAGTGGTTTAAAAAATGAGGTGAAAGATGTGCATTTAAAGGTAAAATAATTAATTTTTTTTATAAAACTAGCAGTTTGAAGCATTTATGGAATTGATTTTTTTTTAAATATAGCCGTTCAACGGCATTATGCATGACGTGGAGGGCCGGCTTGGACGTCTCCTCCAAGACGTTGAGGACGGCGACGTGGGAGTGGAAATGGTGTTGCGGGACATCGCCGGTCTAGGCCGGGCCTAGACGACCCCCCACACCGAGCAGCCTAAGAACATCTACATCAACAAACCTCCAAAAGCCTCTCTATACAAAAAAAGTTATTTTACAACGGTTAATTTTTTATTTAAGGCGGTTAAACATAACACCGCTACCAAAATAATAATAATAATAATAATAATAATAATAATAATAATAATAATAAACATGGCACTAAATTATGTTGATCGGTTCTGTTTAAACGTAAGGGAAAACATGAAAACATATCTGTCACAGCAGACAGTGCAGTAGAGAATCTAGTGATGGAAGAAGCCATGGAGTTCGACATCTTAGTGATTTGGTTCCTCCTTAGGGTGCTGACTGGTGATGGTGATTATGAAACCGATAAGGGAGATCGGTTATGGATAGGGTGGTCGAATGTGATGTTATGCTTATTAGGTTATGTCTAAGTGTGTAACTGTGTAACCCTTTAACCTCTACATAATTCTCCTTATATAAGCACCCAGGAGGAAACCTAATTAGTTAATAGGGGTAATATGGTCCATCAACAATTACCAACTAATTATTTAATAGGTTGTTATATATTTTGATCTATATTATGTAAATGATTATAATGGCTACTAGATTAAATATTAAACATAATATATTTAATCTTACATTCTCCCACTTAGCCGAGTAATCATTTACTATGAGTATTAGATAAGCCTGATCAGGAGTTAACACTCATTTTAGCCTTAAACTAGTACTATAGCATAGAAATACAGCCGTTGAATCATTATGCGACTCAGGACCCCCATTAGTCATACTATAGCCTTAATTTAAAACCTAATCGTTATGATCAAAATACGCATAAGCCCTTTGTTTGATTTGTAACTTTATTTGTCTATATGCCATTATACCGGTTGAACATATTCTAAGAGACATACAAAATCAAACTGAGGAAATATCATTAATCATAAAACATAAGCTAGTACAATATGCTAAACAAGGTCTTCACTAAATCCCATATTCCGAACATGTTCTTCATAAACCTTAGGAGGGAGACCTTTAGTCATCAGATCCGCAAGCATATCTTTAGTACTAATATACTCGATACAAAGATTATTTTCCTCAATTCGTTCACGTACGAACATATATTTTGTATCGAGATATAAACCAGCTCCAGTCGAACTGTTACTATTCGAGAAACTAACGGCAGTTGAATTATCACAATAAAGCTTCAATGGTCTAGAAATGGAATTAACGATTTTGAGTCCAGTGATCAGATTTCTAAGCAACATTCCATGACAGGTTGCGTTATAAACAGCAATGTACTCTGCCATCATTGTGGAAGTTGTGGTCAACTGTTGTTTATGACTCTTCCAAGAGATAGGGCCGGCTGCTAACATAAAGATATAGCCCGAAGTGGATTTCTTGTCATCTTTGCATTTGGCAAAGTCAGAATCAGAATAGCCCACCACTTCTAAATGATCACTTCTTCTATAAGTCAGTTTATAGTCTTTCGTCCCTTGCAGATATCGAAGTACCTTCTTAGCTGCTTTCCAGTGATCTAGGCCAGGATTAGTCTGTTAATGGCCTAGCATTCCAGCAATATAAGCGATATCTGGGCGAGTACAGACTTGAGCATACATTAGTCTCCCGACTACTAACGCGTAAGGTATCTGGCTCATTTGCTCCTTCCCAACCTCTGTTTTTGGACACTAGAATGAACCGAAAACATCTCCCTTAACTACTGGAGCGACGGAGGGTTTGAACTGTTGCATGTTGTAACGTGTAAGGACACGATCTATGTAAGCCTTTTGAGGCAATCCTAAGATCCCTTTGTGTCTATCTCGGTGAATTTCGATGCCAATGACGTAAGAAGCATCTCCGAGATCCTTCATGTCGAAGTTATGCGAGAGTAACTGCTTCGACTCATGCAACATGTCTAAACTATTACTCGCCAATAGAATATCATCTACGTAAAGGACAAGTGTAGTAAAGTTTCTCCCACTCATCTTGAGGTAGGTGCATTGATCCACTTGATTCTTCTTAAAACCTTGCTTCTTCATGACTTTATCAAACTTGAGGTACCATTGACGTGATGCTTGTTTTAACCCATAAATGGATTTCTTCAACTTACAGACTAGATGCTCCTGACCTTCAGGTTTAAAGCCTTCAGGTTGTTTCATGTAAACATCTTCGTCCAAGTCTCCGTTAAGGAAAGCGGTTTTAACGTCCATCTGATGCAGCTCTAAATCGAAATGAGTTACTAGGGCCATGACGATCCTTAATGCATCTTTACGAGAGACAGGTGAAAACGTCTCTTGATAATCAATTCCCTCTTTCTGAGTGTAGCCCTTTGCAACCAATCTCGCTTTGTAGCATTCAACGTTACCATTCAGATCCAGTTTTGTTTTGAACAACCATTTAAATCCTACGGGTTTGACTCCGTTGGGTAATTCTACCAAATCCCAAACGCCATTTTTCTTCATGGATTCAAGCTCATCAATCATTGCTTTATTCCATTCAGAAGACTGATCGCTGCTTATGGCTTCATTGTAAGAGATAGGATCATTGAGCTTTCTGGGATCCATTTCAGTCAGGTAGGTAACATAATCATCCCAATTAGTAGGCCTTCTTTGCCTAGATGACCTCCTGAGTGGATTATCGGGTTCAGCGTTGTCTTGGTGTTGAGCGTTTGATGTGCCTTCGTCATGAGGTATAATGGGTTTTGATTGTGGAGGTAAATTTGGAGTTGGTGCAGTAGCTTTGGGTACAGTAGTTGCATCGGGTACAAGAGGAGTAATCGGAGTAATGGTAAGCGACGAGTCTCTCCCCCCGCATCTTGTACTTCTTGCAATTCTTCGTAACGGTTGGTACTGCTCCCACTGACCTTGAAATCCTCCAGGAACTCAACACGCTTGGTTTCAACAATACGGGTGACATGGGAAGGACAATAGAAACGACAACCCTTTGAATTATCAGGATACCCAATAAAGAAACAGGTAACTGTTTTAGGGTCAAGTTTCCTTAGGAAAGGATTATAAAGTTTTGCTTCAGCAATGCAGCCCCATACTTTCATATACTTAAGACTCGGTTTCCTTCCTGTCCAAAGTTCATAAGGAGTTTTAGGGACAGACTTAGAAGGAACTCTATTGAGTATATGAACAACTGCTTTTAACGCTTCAGTCCAGAGGAATAATGGTAAATTAGTGTTGGCTAACATACTGCGCACCATGTTCATAAGGGTACGGTTTCTTCTTTCAGCGACACCGTTCTGCTGAGGTGTACCAGGCATGGTGTATTGGTTCACAATCCCCTGGCCCTTACAAAACTCATAAAATGGACTAGGAGCTTGACCCACATCAGTATGTCTTCCATAATATTCACCGCCTCTATCTGATCTCACAACTTTAATCTAACGATCTAATTGCTTTTCAACTTCAGCCTTATAATCGTTAAAAGTTGTAAGAGATTCAGATTTTTCCTTAATTAGATACAAGTACATGTAACGAGAATAATCATCAATAAAAGTGATAAATGAAGTATGTCCTGTTATGCCAGCGATTTGGTAGGGACCACTAATGCCAGTGTGAATGAGTTCTAATAAATTAGAGCTTCTAGTGGCACCTTTCTTATTTGCTAATGTCATTTTACCTTTAAGACATTTGACACATGTTCCAAAATTAGAGAAATCGAGAGGAGGTAAGACTTCATCCTTTACGAGACGATTTAATCGTTCTCTTGAGATGTGGCCTAAACGTTGATGCCACAACATGGATGAAGTCTCTAAGTCTCGTTTCTCTTTCATCTTTGTGAGTGATTCATTAATGTTATAAGACAACAAAGATTTGGAAAAATTATCATCTAGTTCTAATCTATAGAGACCACCATCCAGAATACCAGTACCATAAAGAACATAATCATAGAGGATAGAGAGTTTGCGATGACCATGGGAAACAATAAAACCGTCCATGTCTAACTTTGGTCGTGATACAAGGTTCCGAGTTACCTCAGGAACATATAAGGTATCATAAATTTTAATACATAAACCAGTTTTCATAAATAATTGTAATGTTCCAATGGCCTTCACTTCTAATTCTCGATCATCCCCAACCTTAAGCGTTCTTTGGTTTCTTTCCGGCTTCCGGATTGTAAGGAATCCCTGAGTTGAATTCGTAACATGAACCATAGAACCAGAAACAAACCACCAAGAATTAGCAGGAACACTTAAATTATAGGACTCTAGTATCATAAAATAATCGTTACCTTTCTTAGCCAGCCACTCCTTAAAGTCAGGGCATTCCTTCTGCATATGTCCTGCCTTTTTACAGAACTTGTAGTGGATTCTGCCTAAGGAGTTCTTAGAGCTGGAAGGTGCACTTGTATTAGGATTGGGCCTTTGGACTTTTGAAGCATCCTTCCTCTGATGATTGTTCTTCCTCTTCTTAGAGTTGGAGGTGGTGAAGTTAGCAACATCAGTAGTGCGATCCATCCTTATACGCTCTTCATCCTGTACGCACATAGCTACCAGCTCACTCATCGTCCATTTGTCCTTCTGAGTGTTGTAATTGATCTTGAATGCTTCAAAAGACGAAGGAAGCCAAGTAATGATGAAATGAACGAGAAAACCAGCACTGATTTCCATTTCCAGCCCCTTCAGCTTATTGGCCATGTCATTCATCATCATGATGTGCTCGCGAATGCCGCTCCTCCCATCATACTTAGACGTCACCAGCTTGAGAATAAGGGTACTAGCGTGTGCTTTAGACATCCCCTTGAATTGCGCCTCCACAGAAGCCAAGTAGGTTTTAGCATCTTCAAAATCAGGAATAGCTCCTCTGATTGCATTGCTTATGGACTGCTTCATAAACATGAGAGACATGCGGTTACACCTAGTCCACTTTTCATGAGTTAACTGCTAAGCAGCAGTACTTTGCGGAGTAAGCTCCGCTGGCTTATTCTCTCTTAGAGCATAGTCAAAATCCAGCAATCCAAGTGTAAGCATGAGAGCATCCTTCCATGCAGCAAAGTTATCACCAGTCAAAGGTGGAATCCCGCAATTAGGTGCTGATAGTGGAAATAAAATGAGCAAGTTATGATACTAAGGAAGAAGTCCTAATGTGATCTAAGGGCACGTTAAACTAAGGCATGCATAAATAATGACCACTTTACTTATGAAGCTGTGATATTGTCTATTATTAGCATCAAAATAATAGACTTAGTTAAAATTCTATTTAAACAAAAACAAAACAGCTTTCGCCAGAAGTGTAATCATTTAAGCATGTGTGCAAAGTGGTTCTGACAAATCAGCTTTGGCCAGAAATGAAACAATCACTTTAGTTATGCACTCGTTAAGTATGCCATCTATGAAGGAATTAAATCAGCTTTGGCCAGATATTAAGACATTCATGTTTATGATGCACACTTAACATGGCTTTCGTAATACTTGAACGATAAGTAGATGTATCAAATCAGCTTTACCCAGAAATGATACATCAGAAGCTCAGTCAAGTTAAGCTATTTTGGTTTTGTAAAAACATTATCTGATTCTGATTAATTAATTAAGTATTTACAAAAACCAATTATTTAATAGCAAACCACCTGTTAGCGTGCCCCCGCGCGGGGTTCGGGGCGGAGCCCCGAGCTAAATCTTAGTTCACATTAAACAGCCTAAAATAATGAGGTTTCGAGTGAGGTCTCGAGTCAAGTCTCGACTCATCTTGCAACATTATGAGGTCTCGACTCATTATGGTCTCGAGTCGCAACCTCAGTGTTCTCGAGTCGTAATCATGGTCTCGACTACTGTGTTTTATGAGATCTCGAGTGCTTGTTGAGGTCTCGAGTCGCAACCATGGTCTCGAGTCGTGAAGATTGAAGCCCTTAGTCGAAACCTCAGTGGTCTCGAGTCGAAACCTTATGGTCTCGAGTCGAAATCGTTGTATCGAGTTGTAAAGATTTGAGGACACTTATGATTTCGAGTCTAGACCTTGTGGTCTCGAGTCGAGATCTTGGTCTCGAGTCGAAACCTGATGGTCTCGATTCCCCTGTTAACAGCTGTTATTGTGATGATAACTGAAAATTCGAATTCTTAGGGATTTTGAGATATGGTTTCCTATTCTAATGCTGATCTGATTATATCAAATATTTTGAAAAATTATAATCTGTTTATCTAATAACAGTTTTCGAAAATCTTTAGAGGACAAAATCAGATCAAAACAGGAAAACACTCAATAATCCGAATCCGAATCATATTCCAAATCATAAAGGAATTTCGAATTTTCCTAAGAACTTGTGATGAACCCTAAAAATTAAAACTTAATTCTGGAACCCGAAACCTGAATTTTAATAGTTTTTAAACAGATCTCGGTCACAAATATAACCCAGTTAATTTCGAGTGAACATATAATTATCTTTATCCGAAAACAGTGATCTCGAGTGGACCTTTATGACTCGAAACCGGCTGTCAGGTTTATTAAGTTATCAAAAAATTCCGTTTTCCATATTTCAATCCCAGAATAATGGATACGAAAACAGAACCGACTAATCAACATATGCTCTGATACCACATGTTGATCGGTTCTGTTTAAACGTAAGGGAAAACATGAAAACATACCTGTCACAGCAGACAGTGCAGTAGAGAATCCAGTGATGGAAGAAGCCATGGAGTTCGACATCTTTGTCAAAGTGATCTGGTTCCTCCTTAGGGTGCTGACAGATGATGGTGATTATGAAACCGATAAGGGAGATCGGTTATGGAGAGGGAGGTCGAATGTGATGTTATGCTTATTAGGTTATGTCTAAGTGTGTAACTGTGTAACCCTTTAACCTCTACATAATTCTCCTTATATAAGCACCCACGAGGAAACCTAATTAGTTAATAAGGGTAATATGATCCATCAACAATTACCAACTAATTATTTAATAGGTTGTTATATATTTTGATCTATATTATGTAAATGATTATAATGGCTACTAGATTAAATATTAAACATAATATATTTAATCTTACCAATTATACTTTTTTTAACAGCAAGAACTTGTGTTAGAATAGAGGAAGGAGTCAGCGAAGAGCTGGACTACACATAAAAAAAGGAGCCAGCAAAGAGCTGGATAAGAGATCACTAATCCACATATCCCAGCTGCATACCAAACTCCTACTATTTTTTATCCAGCAGAAACCACATCTTCCATGAAAGCGGTCGCCGGTCTCTTTGAAAATACGGCCATTCCACATGCACCAAATGGTCAATCCCGGTAATAAGTTTTTCTTCACTACAGAATTCTCCAAATAGATCAGATTGCACAGTTATTCCACTGGAAATCCCACTTGGCAATAAACTCATGAATTTTGTTTTATTTTTTTTACATTTCTACAATGATTCTCCGACATACAAGTCAAAAGAATCGCCTCGCTATCCAAGTAATTTAAACTCGAAGTACTTCATCCAAATAATAATCTCCCACCATATTGTTAGCGGAGGCCGATGATCTTCATCATTATCATAGTGGAGTTTTGGTGGTTTCATGAGGAACTATGGATTGTTAATAGAATTTGCAGGCATGGTATTTGACAGAGAGAATATGCAAACAATGGACAAACAATAACGAAGTGTATGAATGTCTTGGTACCGAGAGAAGTTCTCGGCAACCGGTTTATATACATTTAATAAACAAGACGGTTATTTCTGGTGGTTTGGTTTTGGCGGGAGTAACCGTCAACTAAACCGTTTAACCAACATCACAACCGTTTGTCTATATTGTTTCATACATACGAATATAACAAAGTGTAGCAATAATAAATACATATAACTATAGAGTCATAAATTATGTTTATATAATCTAATACTCTCCCCTAAACATAATTAGGTTTACGGGAGTTTTTGATAACGCTGTAATTTGCTTCGTTTACAGCTTTCTTTGCCCTTGAGAAATCGAATCTCTTCCTTTGTTGTAGTTTCTTGAGTCCATGCCAATCACTGCCACCATAGAATGCATAGTGATCTTCAGCTACATCTTGAATTGCTTCCGACTGCTCTTGTAACCCGCTGACTGTACGTGCTTGATTTGTAAATAATGCATAATGTTTCACTTCATTCTCTACTGCTCCGGTACTACTTGAACATCCAGCAATCTCTGTTTGACCTGCATCATTTATAATCTCCTTATCTCCTTCACTCATGCTCTGTCTGGGATCCACAATCTTCTCTTCCTCTTTTCCGATTGCCCTTTCCTGAGTTGTTTTGAACTTGTAATAGTATACAAGCACGTCTAGGTACATAGCTATCAGACGCATGTATTCACCATCTTCATATTCGAAACCTGTATCCTTTGCTATCATCGCCCACATACTGTTCTCAGTAATTCGCCGATGACCACCTTCCCTCTTCACCGCCATATACAGGTCTAATAATCCCACTTTCCGATTGTTTGATGCATATGCAGGCAACGGTCTTGTGTGAATTTCCAGTTTTTCTTTAAGAAACCATTCTATCATGTTGTTGAATGTAGTTTCAAGATAATATTTATACTTGATGACATAATCTTCATCTTCGAGCATGTTTGCCTTGCAATCTTGAAAGTCCTTAAAGGACACTGCTTGTAAAATCAGAATGTTCCAGTCTGGTTCGTTGGCAGAGATATTCAGATTTTTAAAGTATTCATTTAGAAACTCTGTTTTGAACTTCTCATGATCGGAATTCTTACTAATCATGTACTGCTTTTCTAATTCACCGATCTCTTCTTCTCTAGTCAGGCCTGTATGTCCATTCCTTTTATTGTTTACAGGGACACTAAATGTTGGGAATAATTTACATACATCACCCATAAATTTCACTATGAATCCTTGAATCATTAATTGATCGAGACTTAAGACATTTCTGTCGATGTCCGGTGTGTAGAAACACACTTTGTACTCGAATCTTTTCGGACACAGTTATAACATCAACCACACCGTTACCTCTAATAAAGAAAAAAATGTTTTCTCCAGTCTCCGTTTCAACACATGACATATTTTTCATTCGTTTAAACATGTCTATATTACCAGAAAAATGGTGTTTGTAAGTTTTACTAACATACCATATATCTGACCAGTATCCTCCGTCAGTTCCGATCACCATATATTCTTGTCTCTGATCGATTTGTTGATTGATCTCTGCATCTAGACGTTTCTGCGTTCCTGTATTGACCGCTAGACGTAATAACTGACTTTCTTCATCCTTCTCCTTCTCTTGACATGTAGAGATTTTATGGCCCGGTCTATTGCAGTAATAACAACATCGCTGCATCCATTTTCGTTAACGTTTTTCTTCAGTGCAGTGCATACATGGCAACATGGTTGATGACGGCTTTAGATCATCATCACTTACATAACCGGCTCTGATACCACTTGTTAGCGGAAGCCGATGATCTTCATCATTATCATAGTGGAGTTTTGGTGGTTTCATGAGGAACTTTGGATTGTTAATAGAATTTGCAGGCATGGTATTTGACCGAGAGAATATGCAAACAATGGACAAACAATAACGAAGTGTATGAATGTCTTGGTACCGAGAGAAGTTCCCGGCAACCGGTTTATATACATTTAATAAACAAGACGGTTATTTCTGGTGGTTTGGTTTTGGCGGGAGTAACCGTCAACTAAACCGTTTAACCAACATCACAACCGTTTGTCTATATTGTTTCATACATACGAATATAACAAAGTGTAGCAATAATAAATACATATAACTATAGAGTCATAAATTATGTTTATATAATCTAATACATATGGATTTAGCCACATAACAATTGAAAATTCAAACTCGAAGTACTTCATCCAAATAATAATCTCCCACCATATGGATTTAGCCACATAACAATTGAAAAGGGTGTATTAAGACACTCAGTGTATTAGTAAGACCAGACTTAAAAGGAACAATGAGCATTTTGGAGGCATTTAGGTTCTTCATTGGAATGTGAAATTATTCATGAAAGAACTGAAGTCACGGATTGGGCCGGATTCTGTTAACAACACTTTTTGTATAATTTTTTTTTCCTAAAAAGCTATGTAAACAATCCATACTACCATATCATCAAAGTAATTACCTCAAATTTGGAATAGATTTCATGTATATCATAAGCTTTAAAATTAGGCAGAGTCAACTAGATCAAAGCAAAAGCCAAATAAAAACATAGTTAAATATCGTCTTAACAAAAACTGCAACTCAATGGCCTCATCAACAAAGATTAGCCAAACTTCTCTGTCTGTATGTTTGCCTTCTTAATCTTCTCTGTCTGTATGTTTGCCTTCTTAATTCTTCTTTTCTTAAGAAGTTTTACGGCAGTTTAGTCGCGACCAACCAAACCTTGAAACTCCTTTGACGAAAGTAATAAGAAATAAAAACAACATTGTCAAAAGAAATAACAATGGTGTTTTGTTACCTTGTCGTACGTGAAATTAACTCTCTGAAAGTTGTGGAGTTTAACAAAGCTAGGACGATAAGTCATTATCCTAAAGTAGCCGGCCTTACAATTTAGGTATAGAGTAGCATTCGTATTAAGACCATAGGCCAGTAGCTTATTTGTTGCTTCATCATGGACTATCAAAATACTAGTACCTTTTAAACCATCTATGAGACACACGGGTAGTGATTCGAGAATAACACGGCTTATATTTTCTCGGATAGTTCTCTCTTTATACCAAGTTCTCCCATTCATCACCCAGACCTCTAATCCTAAGGAACCGAATATAATTTGACTTAACCTACCTTTTAGGACTCCTAACTTGGATTTTCGGTAATGTCTACTAGGAGATGGAAATAACTCAAATGTCTCTGTATTCAAATCAAAACCGTAAACTTGGCCATCACCAAGCCAATACACATGACTATTTAGAAATACACCAGGACCCATTGTGTGGTTTGGGGTTTGTTCCAAAACTTTCCATTGGTTAGTGCCAGTGGTGTGAACTAAAGTATGATCAGTCCCGTAAACCTTATTTTGGAAGCTTACTGTCTGGTTGCAAAGTATCACTTTGTATTCCCCTGCTGCTGAAACACCGAAACCATAACTATATATCATATTGATAAATGGTAGTTTAGGAAGGATCACATATTCGTCCAAAACAGGATTAAGTATGTAAACGAAAAAATATGGACAATAACAGCAGATTAAACCATTGATGGAACCCACGAAACTAAAAGGAGGACCTCTAACACAAATTAGGCTCTTCACAGGGTGGAGGTGGTACTTATCTTCATGTTCCATCATCTCTACCCAGTCTAATCTTCCGTGCGTACCAATGCAGTATTTATTAATCATGAGGGCCTCACGGGATCTGGAGAGATGAAGACGAACAAAGTAAGGATCAGAAACAAGATCTCGCCACTTTCTGCACACGCGCTCGAAGCGGATGATAGCTTTGACTGGAAGTCTGGATAAAACGTCCAACACGACACTTTCTGATAACACGTCTTCCATCGTTAGAGAATACAACAAAACTAAACTAGGGTTTTGGTGTTTATGGAATGGTTGAAGGCATTCGTCTTCCATGCAGAATATATAAGAAAGTGTTTTAGGGCTAGGCCCAATAATGTATTTTGAGCCTTGAAAATTTATTTAAAGGTTATTTATTTACTAATATAAATAATTATAAAATCATAATTAGTTATGGCACTAAATCGATTACTTTTTTATGTTCAAACACTAGAATTCATTGACTTTTAATTGATACTAGATTTGTAGACGTCGCGCGTTGCGGCGAAACAGAGTAATGATAATGTAAAACAAACGTTATTTGAAAATGAGGCATGTTATTTATAAAGCCAAACCGTTAGAATCGATTTAATTTATCATCACGCCGTTTTACGACATCAAATAAATAGTTTATTTTGAATACAACTTCATTTTAACAAAACTTGGAATGTTGAGAGTAAAATAATTAAACACAACCACGTACTTAAGTTTTTAGAAAAAAAAAATTAACAAACTTAAGTTATTAGAGAAATTTCAAATTATGTGATAAAGGAAACATGATTTAAAAAAAAATAAAAAAGAATTATTAAAAACAAAAAATAATTGATAAAAATATGGTTTAAAAAAAGTAAAAAAAAAATAAATAAAAAATGTTAAAACTTAAAAGTAAATATAATAATAAACTATTATAATATTAAATAATAAAATATTAAAAAACTATATATTATTATAAAAATAAAGTTACTATTCATGATTCTTCGACAACAATATATATATAATAGTGGAAAAAACACGCTTACTGTGGAGTCGACAACAAGGGGCATGAGCATACCACCAACTTACCATCAACACTTATCATGTACAATACCATTAACATAGATTACCATATTGGTCTATTTCTAACAAAAGGTTGCAAAAAAAAAATGAAATTTAAAAGTAACCAGTTTTGGCCCAACAATGAGGTATATTCCACTATACCTTGTAAATCATTCATGCCCCTAAAAACCTAACACAAACACAAAAAACGAACTGGCCCATCAAAAAACCCAGTATGCAATACCCATTATACCCCTCATAAAATTCGAAAACAAGCCCAGTATTGTACATTTTAAGAAACACAAACTCAAAACTCTTTTCACATTTCAATTTCATATCTAATTATTTTCCTACAGAGTCTCACTGAAAGCAGTCTCTCTATTCCTACAGGATAGAGGTGAGGTTGTCTACACCTTACCCACCTCAGACCCTATCTTAGCTTTGTTATTGGTGTGATTTACTGAGTATGATGATGGAAATTAAACAATAACTATGGAAATAAAAAAAAAGGTTGTAATAGAACAAGGTAACTGCCATTAAACAAATAATAATTAGGGTTATAAAACCACACCAAATTAATTTCAACCCAAACAGAGCAAACTACAAATACCAAAAATACCCTCAACAATATACATATGAGCTTACAAACACCTCCAGTTTATTTCATATTCAACACAACTTATTTTCATGAGACAGAAAAAAGTAAAAGTGAGTAATTTATCAGATATTTTAGAAAGGTAATTAGCACCTCATGCTAGATTTTTCACCTTTTTGAGGCTAAAATCACAATATGAAGCACTCCTTTACTGATAGATAAGAATGAAAAAGGATGTAGCAAGTTATGTCTCTAAGTATTTAATCGATTAGCAAGTTAAAGCTGAACATTAGAACCCTTTAGGTTTACCTCAATGATTAGAAATGCCAGTATAGAAATGAGATTGATAACAAATGAATGTTATTACCAAAATCCCCAAAACAATAAGTTGTAACGACACAATCTGGGTCAGTTCTGAAGGAAACCCTTTAGTATAAAACGCTTAGTTAAGTGGTATGTGGACGAAATAAGTCTTGTTACATGGAATCCTGTTATCTATTGTATTAAATCAAGATAGTCATTTCACTTCTCATTTCTAGGAAAATTTTAACCCGACCTATTTTGATGTAGTGTGAAGGAACACTAAAAAACATAAAAGATGTGCTAAGTACATGTGCAATAAACATTGGTGAAAGTGGGATTATCACCCATAAGATTTTTTCAATAATTAACCTACGAGTATTAGTGTTACCCGTTTGAAGCACTTTATGGATGAAGGTACCATCCAGTACATTGGACAGAAGTAAGAGAAAATCAACTATCAGACCATTAGACTGGAAAATCATTAGAATTAGAATAAGAATATACTAAAAATCTCTCCATAAAAAGAAATAGTCAGATTCAGTAAGAAAGAAAAGCTAAGCCCGAGATTTGTTGGATCATTTGAAATTATTAAAAGGATTGGGCCAGTAGCTTATCAGTTAAAATTTCCGAAGGAAATGGCAGGATATAAAGGTAAACAATAAGTCCATTGAAAGATCTTCCAAGTCAAAGATAAGAATCTCAAAGCATGGAAAATGGTTCTGGTCAAAGTAAAGTGGAATTCAAAGTAAGGACCAGAGTATACCTGGAAACTAGGATCAGTGTCGAATTAAGAACATTCCTCCAAATTTCCGTAAATCTCGAGGACGAGATTTAAAACAAGGTGGGGAGGATGTAACAACCCTCAAAAATACTCCCAAACGACAACATGTGATCAAAACCAGAAGTGCTCGCGATGAAACTTCCATATTCAATTTGGAAAATTTAGCGGTTAAGGAATCTTAGCGTTCGACGACCTAAATCACATAAAACTAGTCTTATTAGATTCACAATTATAAACCAAACAATTTTGGATCAAGACCCAAACATCCGTGATAAACACCAGCACGAAAATCAAGAAAAACGCACGATTGGACGAGAAAGGCGGCCAAGGACACGCGTCATGACACTGCGACACGTGTCAGGCCTACGTGTGACACGTGGCGACCAAAGCCAGGTCGACCCTCCCCGCGACACGCGCCAGGGGAGGCCGACCCGTGCGCGACACGCGGGGGAGACCAAATGTGGGTATATAACAGGCAGTAGTGAGACTGAAATCTGTGCACCAGTTCGATCAAATTTTGACGAACTATCTCTCTCGTTCTCCGTTTTCTTTGCACTAAAACCCCTAAACCCCGAAACTCTGCTCGTTATCAGGGTAATAACTATAATCACGGATACGGTACTATATCTGATTGATTGAAACTGATCCAACGGATGTTTAAGTGATGCCTGTATATGGCTATACTTTGTCTTTCATTGTGAGTTTTGATCTCGTGATTATCGTTAAAGTTGAATTGGGTTAATACACTAATACGAGTTCCATTGTATCTAGCATTAGAACTCATAATCAGGAAGCTGTTAAACTAGTATATCAAACTTAGCAATTAAGATAACTTAGCAGTTAAGAAAACTTAATAGCTAAGGAAACTTAACAGGAAAGGAAACTTAGCAGTTAAGTAAGCTAAGTAAGTTATTTAATCAGCTAGTTACGTTATTTAATTAATCGGCTAAGTAAATTACTTGATTAAACCGTTAAGATTAATTAATCGGTTAAGTAAGATTAATTAACCAGTTAAGTAAGATTAATTAAGTTAAGTAAGATTAATTAATTGGTTAAGCAAGATTAATTAAGCTAAGCAAGATTAATTAAGCTAAGCAAAATTAATTAAGCTAAGCAAGATTAATTAAGCTAAGTAAAATTAATTAAACAAATTAAACACCTAGATAGATATACATGAAAATAAATATATGTGAGATAGATAATATGAAAGGAATGTGCTAGGAAGGTGTAAGAGGATATATATGTAGGTAGGAAGCTTCCTAGAAAATGTATAGGTAACTTCCTAGAAAAGTATATAGGAAACTTCCTGGAAATTTCATATTTCCTACCTATAAATAGGAAGCTTAGGATTTATTTTTCTTTGCTCATTTCTTCTATTCTTCTCTCTATACGTTGGTGTTCTAACCAATAATCACCGATGCGATATTCTGTCCGATCGATTCGGGAACCAACTAACGAATGCCAAAGTGCTGTCTAAACAAGACTATACTTTGTGTATTTCGTTCTGAAACGAATGCCAAAGTGCTGTCTAAACAAGACTATACTTTGTGAATTTCGTTAAGGTTCTGATCTCGTGACCATCGTTAGGTTTGATGTGGTTTTACACTAATACGTATTCCACTCTGTTAAACTAAATGTTTAACTACCCGAAATTCGGCACTATACACTTACAATCAAAATAGATGCTCAATCATCAGAAGATTCAGAACTATAAAGTAGATGCTTAGAATCAAGATGCTTGTTTAATCAAGACTATATGCTAACAAGGTGAGTCATTCTCTTTTTACCAAAATTGTTTTCCAAAACCCTATTTATTTTCAAAGTTATAATTACAGGGATTAAGTCTTTGTAATCTTCAATTACTGCCGGTATGTGGGGTTTTGTATACATTACTTGATACCCGTCACCATTGGACAACGGGTTAGTCAATGGGTGATCTGACTATAGTCACAGATACGGTCGAGTGACAAATACCGATTTGGGGTAATTGGTTGATAGAAACAATATAATCACCCTTAACACTGTATATTTATAACAATGTGTCGTTTTGTACAAAAATGAATGAACTCATCAGTATTTCCTGCTGACCAAACATTTTTAAAACGCGTTTCAGGTAATGACAGTAGATTGGAATAAGAGTAATGATACGGCACCGAAAGGCTTAAAGAAGTGGCTTATTTTATCAATTGAATTAAATTAAGAAAACATGGTTTCATGTATTCGGGTTTATCCCTTATTAAAGCTACATCTGGAAAACATGGGTTTTATCCCATCTATTTAATAAATAAAATCTGGTGTTTTCTAAACTCTGATATTTTTCCTAACTCACGGTCCTGATGAATATTTCCGCTGCAATATTTTTAAAATAACCACCGGTACCACTTGACTGCTCGCGGCTCCCGTCCAGGGTATGGTCGGGGGTCGTGATACTCCCCATCCGCCTGAGGTTTCTTTCAGGCTCGCTGGCGTTTTGCGTTCGATGACGCTAGCACAGTTTGCGGTGCATTGTGGTTTATACATGCAGGAGGAGATCGAGACTGAGGTTTACACAGGGGGTGCTAGTGGTGGTTGATAGACCCACTCTTTTAGGGTTTTGGCAGGTGATTGCGGGGGCAAATCATTGGGAGCACGACAAGTCGAAGGGGAGGGTGTCGTTTATTAACGACCAATTGTACA
Source organism: Helianthus tuberosus (assembly GCA_030545235.1). NCBI lineage: Eukaryota > Viridiplantae > Streptophyta > Magnoliopsida > Asterales > Asteraceae > Helianthus > Helianthus tuberosus. Next base: position 27,601 of record JARYGA010010120.1, read on the forward strand.
GGTACGTACGTTTATTACAACAATTATTGTGATTATGTGTATTGTTTATTAATCTCTGTTTCTATATTTCGCTAACACTATCTGCAGGTATATGCACCATATGTTCGCTACTTCTATTGCAGCGCGAGGCTACAGCCGTGAGTGGTGTACGACCACAGATCTTTTTTTCTTTTACTGTTTGTTGTACAGGAGGCCGTGCGCACTAGCACACGGTCTAGCCCAGTACTACGCCTCCGCCCATCACCGGCAGGAGCGCGGATTTTCGTATGGCGGCGCGTACGTGACCGTCATTGCCCGTTCATTGGGCATCGTACCGGAGGAGGACCCACATCTACGGACGCCGCCAGTCATGCTGACGCGGATGGGTTTTCCATCGCTGTGGGGGATGACACTGATCAAGAGGTTCCCCGTTGGCCCGCGGTTTAAAAACCGCAACGGGGGCACATGCAGAGAGGAGCCCCTACCAGAGCAGTTCGAGCTCGTCTATCCTCCGGCAGATCCTGCTGATGCAGTGCCCGTGGAGGACCCTCTAGTGGATTTAGACGGTGCAGCGATGCCACAGCCACCGCCACCTCCCAGGGCGCCTCAGTTTCCACGTCACGTTATTCCAGGTCATGCCCCAGGAGCTGCGCTACATCCGGATGTACGAGCCGAGCTTGACAGGCTCAACAATTTGGTAGGTTGGTTGGTACGGGCCGAGCAGGATAGACGAGAGAGAGAGGGATTACCCCTAATACCGCTTCCACCAGCTCGAGCACCACATCAGCAGCAGCAGCCGCAGCAGCAGCCCCAGCAGCCAGATCCAGATTCGGATTTGGATTTGGATGCATAGACCTGTTGTTTTTATTTTTGTTATGGATGTACAAACTTATCTTTTATATTTTTGTTATGGATGTGCAGACTTATCTTATATATGTCATATTTATGTTTGTTTTCAGTTATTCGGTTACTTAATGATTGTTGTCTTAAATTGATATAATACGGAAACAATATATGTTTTGAATATAATACGGAAACAATATATCCCTTGAATATAATACGGAAACAATATTTGAACGAGATAAAATTTTAATCGGAAGAATAATATTTAAAAAAGTAAAATGTTAAAAACATTATAATATTTAATCGATATAATATATTTAAAGAGCCGATTTTTAAAATAGGTGATTTTTTTATAGTGTAAAAAACAAAAAAAACACAACTTTTTTTAAAACCAAAAAAATTTTCGCTAAAAAAACACATCTTCAAAAACTATCAAAAAAATCATACCAAACCCCACCAAAACACCCCTTAATTCAACCAAAAAAAAAAAAAACCAAAGCCCTAGGCATCTCGTATAGGGTTGTACTCTGCGTCTAGGGTTTCTTAAACTTTGTGCCTGACACCCTCTGATGACCCCTTGAATTCAGTGCCTAGACGCCTCTTATAGCCCTATACGAGGCGTCTAGGGCACAAAAAGTGTGAAAATAGGCGCAGAGGGTGTCCGGATAGTCCAAGCCTTAAAATTAAATTAAGTAAATAAAATACTAAAATAGAACATTTCAAAACATTTAGATTAAATTCTCTTTCATTAATAATAAGTGCACTTTACATCAATATCGCAGGTAAGCGAGCAACAAGCTGCGCCGCTACCCCTTTCGGAATAGCAAACCCTATCCTATTAAAGACAAACCCATGCCCCCTGTTGATGAGCAACAATTATGGACAACCTTTTGGACCCTAGTCAACAAACGGATAGCTTCTGGAGCTAGGGAGCCAAAGGTGTCGAAGGCGAAAGGGACAAATGCATGTTGGTTATCAGCACATGCTTTAGCGTGTTTATCCACCTTTTTTTATTCTGCTTTCCTTATAGCTTGTCCTGCTACAAACTTACTTTCCCTTAAACCAGCTAAGGGGGAGACTCCTGTGAGATCCACACAAGCATGTTTCCCTCCTGCCCAGCCAAAGACGAGCAGATCCGCTGGTCTCAGTGTAGATCTCCCTTCCATGGGGTCTGTAAGGAAATTCACAGGGGCCTCCTTCTTCGCAGAAATCCCCGCTCTCCTCAAGATGTCCCCCAAAACATCTCTCACCCAGTCATGCCGATATTTGAAACCAGGGAGCTCCTTACAATGAACAGCATGCTCCCCGTATTTATCCGTGCAGGCTTTACGGCAGATTGGGCAGGTTTCGTCTTCTGGATACATAGGGATCATCAGCCGGTATTTGAGAATAGCCCTATACTCAACAGCCGACATGCATTGCCCAAGCCCCTCGATCGGGATAACAGTCAAAAAGTCTTGCGCATGGGGGCCTTTCAAGCACTCAATCACCGCCTACTGGCGGGGAGACAGATCAAATGTTTCTCCCAGACTATGAGCGATTTTGTCAAATAGAGCATTCGCCAAAGTTTTTTGTGGCTTGGGGGGGGGGGGGCGGTGTCCATATTAGAGAAACCGCCAATATCAAAGTCTGGAAGAGAGACACTTAAGTACTCAAGGGCCTGTTGGTAGTCTACATCAAGCTTAACAACCCCACTGTTCCGAAGGATATGGTCTTGCAATACATACGACTGAGCTCTAGACGCCACAAAAGCATAAACTCCAACTTCCCGAGCTGAGAGGAGGCCCAAACCACCCAAACGCATCGGCAAAGATGCCAAACGCCACTGAAGGTCACCAAAGTAGGACCCCCCGCAAACAACAATGTCTTCGATAGCCTCTGGGAGACCATCGTCAAAACATGACACTGCATTTGCAATCAAGTGGGGTTGGCAGGTCCGCAGCCCAAATAGTAACTTAGCTATCCCCATGCAAGACCTTAAAAGAAGAAGCTCGCACTGAGGGTCCTGGAGGCAGCGCAGGAGTTTCATAAGGTCAACCGCTGCCGATGCCCGCTGCCCAGCTAATTCCCCGATAAAAGCAGAATCTCGACTAACCGCCCCCCCAAGGAGCTTAACCCCCCTCTCAGGTCTACCTATCCCTCTCGGGAAAAGGCCGTCCTGATCCTTGAGACCGTCACACGATGGCCAGTACACTTCCGTTTTCTTATTATTGAGAAAACCAGTTTGGTCTTTCACAAGCTTTCATTGGGCCGGCATATCCCCCAGTTCTAAACTAGGGTTTACTACTTTACCACTCTACATATACCCCATCGTTTGTTTTCGCTTATCATATCTTTCCCATACTTGATTCACTTTCATTTCACAAATGCAAACTAAATATTTTGCATTGGCCATGGTCTAATTCAAATAAAAAAAAGCATTAGTAAGAGTGTATTAGTAAGACCATAGGTAATGGTTAATGCCCACTAAGGGGCATTTTTCACCACATCATCATCATAATGCCCTTTTAAAAAAGGTGTAATGGTTAACGCCCATTTCATTTATTACTTTCCATTATTTTTCTTCTCTTTGGGCATTATTATAGAAATGCCCCACCCTCTTCATGCCCTTATAATGCCCAAGGGGGTGGTGTTGAGGGCATTATCAAACCTTTTCATGCACTTATAATGCCCATTACACATGGTCTAAGACCATGAAGACGAACAAAGTAAGGATCGGAAACAAGATCTCGCCACTTTCTGCACATGCGCTTGAAGCGGATGATTGCTTCGACTGGAAGTCTGGATAAAACGTCCAACATGACACTTTCTGGTAACACGTCTTCCATCGTTAGAGAATACAAAACTAGGGTTTTGGTGTTTGTGGAATGGTTGAAGGCATTCGTCTTCCATGCAGAATATATAAAAAAGTGTTTTAGGGCTAGGCCCAATAATGTATTTTGAGCCTTGAAAATTTATTTAAAGGTTATTTATTTACTAATTATAAAATCAAACACTAGAATTCATTGATTTCTAATTGATATAATCTTTGACAGAAATCATTTAAAACTGGGACAGGTATGTTTATCTCCGAAATTAACGTTGCTATTTATGTTGGGATATGGTAATGTGCATATCTATTATATATAATAAATGAAAGTTATTTGGGCCACGTGTCAACACCAGAGAGCAACTAAATACCCTTTTTCCCGCCCAACAGTGCCACTGCCCTCTTCTATTTATATCCTCCTTCATTTACTCATTCAGGGCTTCTTGCTTTCTTTCTCTCTCTGCTCTGCTCTATTTCCGATCGATGTTTATCCTCTCTCATGTTTATCCTTCTTCTTCTTCTCATATTCATCTCCTCAACAATGTACGGCAGAGGTTACTTCTATTGGATACATCTTCGTTTGAAACCCTAAATCATGTACCGTCCAGTGGTTGAAGAAGAGAATAATCATGTAAGATCTACTTTTTTATCTAGAAATTTTATTTCGTTTTATCTATTTTGTCATACTGAACATGATGAACCCTTTTCTATCCTCAGAAGAAGAAACAGATCTCCTTATCGTACTCGATGAACGCTTTTGTACAACCTCCTCTTAATCGGTGACTCTGGTATGTTTGGTTTGTTGTATCATGTGATTACGAGCAGATTTATTTTGATATGTTTTGTACTTTGTCTTTCCAGACCTTTTGTGTTGGATTATAGAGTTTGTTGATTAGAAACAACCTCTGCCGGACGGTTGTTGAGGAGATGGAAATGGGAAAGGTTATATCAGGTGTGTTGATAGGTGATACCAGTGCAAAAGTTTAGGACATCACCAAGGTAACTTAAATTGGTGTGATTTATTTTTTTGGGTTTTTCTAACGTTTTGATTTATTGTTTATTGGTGCATTGATTCATTTGTAATCCTTTGCAGATCTCCCGTCATCTCAATTTGAGCAATTAAACGTAGTTTTGTTAATCACTATCGGTGTTTTAATTACTAGCAGTGGTTAAAAAGTTTTCCATCAGCTATTTGACTTAACAATAGTTTGCGTTATTTATTCTAAATTCATCAGTTTTTGTAGGTAAACTGAAGTTTCCACCAATAGGCACTGCCCAGCTAAGTTTCCTACAATGACAGTGGTTATAACAAGTTAATATGGCACATCACTGATCTGCCTAACAAGTGTTGGATATAAGGATGGTTGTACATAAAGTTTGATGAACATCATCCACTGTTCAATTATGAAGAACCACTGATCAAGACCAAAGTCCAGACAAGCACCGATCAACTAAATGTGAAACACTCTCCAACAACAGTGGTTCCTCATCAACAAAACATCTTCTATGTTTGTTTATGTTAAAAGTGTTTATTCTATCTTTGTTTATGTTAATAGTGTTTATATGTAACAGAATTTATACTATCACTTCAGTGTTTTGATCTGTACTATTAATTGAACAGTTGTTTCATCTTTGTACTAATAAAATTCCTATACACTTGGATGAATATTAAGCACCTCATCTTGATTGTTTGAGTATAGTATTCTTGAAATTGGTTCAAACATTTGATTGTTCAAAATATTCCACTGCTGAAATACAACCACTGTTTCTTCAATCTCCATGTTGACCACTGATTGACCAAACATCAGTTTTTTGAAAACTGGTTGGTATCCACTGATCGGAAAAAATCCACCAACTTTATTCTCATCAAAAAATTTAAAGTTAGATTAAAAAAAATTCTTGATGACAATTTGTTTCAAACAAATCACTATTTTAATGCTGATTTCTTGATCTTTTGACATTTGATTAAGCAAATTTTGTATTTCAATTTGACGGTTATTATATGTTAATTAAAGTTAAAAGAAAATTTAAAAAAGTCATTATGGCATTTGCTATCAAATCAAGTCAGTAGTTACTGACAATATCAGTAATTTTGAAATTCAAAATATGTAAAATGGTAATTTAAAAGACTTTGTTTATATATAACAGTGTTTTCCGCATCAATGTTTTAAAGACTGTTAGGTTGTTAGATGTCATCACCTCAGTGTTTTATATGAAACCATTTTTATGGCATCAGTGTTTATATGTAACAGGGTTTAGTACTTTTGTTTATATGTAACACTATTTATCACATCAGTTCAGTGGTTTGATCTGTATTATTAATTGAACAGTTGTTTCATCTTTATACTAATAAAATTCATATACACTTTGATGAATATTAAGCTTCTCATCTTGATTGTGTGGGTATAGTATTCTTGAAATTGGTTCAAACATTTGATTGTTCAAAATATTCCACTGTTGAAATACAACCTCTGTTTCTTCAATCTCCATGTTGACCACTGATTGACCGAACATCAGTGTTTCGAAAACTGGTTGGTATCCACTGATCGGAAAAAATAGCCGCTGCTCACTTTTACATTGTTGACATTCACTGATATTGACCATCAGCGGTTTCCCTAAAAAATAGTCAGTGCTCACGTTTTTATTTTTGATGTTCTTAATTAGTGATACATTGAAATTATCAAATGAAAACTAGAATTACAATCAAATTAC
>JARYGA010010121.1:0-13185 GCA_030545235.1 Helianthus tuberosus
AAATGTTATGATATGGTACATCAAGAAATAAATGACTAGGTTATTTAACCTAGTTAAGAGTATGGTAGAAACAATTAAAGGATGAGAGTTGTGCCAACTATAATTAGTGGCAAACTTGAGGGACTAAAGTGGGGTAAATGAAAGTTGAATTTATAAAAAAAATACACACATACACACACACGATGGTGTGTTCTGGAAGAAGCCAGGAGCTCCATGAGAGCTCAAGAACCCTAAGCATGAAGAATCATCAAATTGAAGGGTGAATCGAGGTCTAAATCCATAAATAAACACGGATTAATGATTACCTACACGAGGGGATCATAAGGTATGTCTTAAAGATTAGATTGGTGATCTTTCACGAAGTGGGTTATGATGTAAATTGCGAATTTGTATGAAATTGAGAATGAGTATGTGTTAGAATTGTCATATAGAACATGGGGTATGTACGGTTTGGGCTAATTTGATGTTTAGAGATGAAACCCGTTGATTATGGTGATGATAACGACTTGAATGGTCACCCATGTCCAATTCTTGCTTAATATTGATGTATTTTGATTTGTATGATGGATTCTTGTTAGAGGAATTGAAAGAAATGTGATACTAGTATGTTTGATGTTTATGCATGAATGATTTATGTTGATTAGAAGGAGGAATTTGTTGAATTATGAATGAGATTATAAGGATATACATGAATTAGTTGTACACTATGCTTAGGAGGTAGTACACACATCAAAAGTATGATGAAATTATGAAGAACTTAATATTAGATCACTTGTAAGTGATTAACAAAGTAGTTATGAAGTGGGGTTTTGATGATATGATAGAAGTAATGATATGCTTATGTTAATAATGTTGAAAATCATATATGTGTAAGTATGTTTAAAGAAATTGGATAAGAAATGATGGATTAGCATGTTTTAAGGTTAAATGATAAACTTAATATAAGATCCGTGTGATAAAAAGGATTTGATGAATGATGAATAAGCTAACTATCTTGAGAATGATATATGATAGTTGATGCTTAATAAGCGACATGGAAGCTTGGGAAGGAAGCGGGTCAAACGGACTAATGCGCACGGGAAGCATATTCGGATGTTATGTAAGTAAAGCTTACACCCCTTTTTGTAGAATATCTATTCATTGTATAGATTACGAACATGGTAACTAAATATGTGAATTATGATGTTCCGACAAGTTTTGGTATGGGTCGGAACATGTGATTATGTTAAGAAACTAAGTTGATGGTCGAAAAGGGTAAAAAGGGTATTATGGTGATTTTGGTTACGAGTTAACGAAGGAATAAGTTACATGAATGGGATAATGACTAACTAAAGTCCCACAAGGATAAAATGGACATTTAGACTTAACGGGTCAAATGGTGAAGATATCACCATTTTGCGATATTGACTAATGAATTGTTTTGTCAAGTATTATGCATTCACAGGATGAATACCGAATAGAATTATGTTGCTATTAACTAGCCATTTAGTGCACGAAATATTAAAATGGGTCATAGCTTTGATCCGAGCCAGGTATGTACGATTTCAGTTATAGTTAAGTCGTGCGATTAGTCAAATGTTAAAGGAAGTCCTTTGTAGTAAAGGATGGAACAAAGTTGACAAAAACGCCCTTGATGGGTAAATCGGGCAAACGGTCTTAAAATTTGATTAGAAACAAGCAATTTGATTAAGTGAATGTTTTGAAAAAGTAGGAAAGCGAGAAATATGATTTTCGTAAGCCAAGGACCTTAAAATGCGGAATAAACCTTTAACGGGTCAAAATAAGCTTTTGAGCGAAAATGGGTTAAGAGGATGCACGACATCCAAGAATTTAGTCTTTTATGATAGACGTCATTGATATTATTAGGTTCATAAGAAGTTATGGTCAAACAAACAAGTTATGTTGATAAATGCATGAACGGGTCAAAATTTGGTAAAAGGGTAATATGCCGAAGGCTTAAAAGTCATAAATTTCGGTAGTCCAAATATTGGATTTTCACTCCAAGTGATGGAGAATTAAATTACGGATGTGTAGGAAAAAGAATCGGGTAAAACGGGTCAAAAACGAGAAAGTTATGCTCGTTTCTGTAAAACTGAGTTATGCTGGGAATATGCAGCAACAGCTGCAAGTATTATGATCATATTGGGTGGTGGCGCGACGCGACAGAGGAGGCAAGATGCCGTCGCGCGACGCCACGGACACCAGAGTTACAAAAAAAATAATATTTTAATGTATGTGTAATGCGAACCCGTTTAAACCGTTTTTAAACGCGTATAAGCTAAGAATGACTAATTTATTCCTTGTTTTAGGAAGTGTAGATACGTATGAAGGTATGTATGTATGTATGTATGTATGAATATAAGTTGTATGTATGAATGAATGTATGTTTGGATGTATGCAAGTAGGTATATATATGAGCGTATGCACGTATGTAGGCATACGTGAAGATATTAATGTATGTATGAATGTATGTATGTAGGTGTGTATGTAGGTAGTATGTATATGTACGCAAGTGAGTATGTACGAATGTATGCATGTATGCAGGTTTGTGTGAAGGCATGTAATAGGTATGTATGTATGTAGGCATGTATGTATGTATGTAGGTATGCACGTATTTAGGCACGTACGTATATATGTAGGTACGTATGTATGTAAGTAGTTATGTGTGAACGTATGCATATATATATAAGTATGTATGAAAATATGCACGAATGTAATCATTGAAATTGAGTATTGACAATAATAATAGCGTGCCTGGTGAATGAAGTGTAACGCAGGAATAGCAAAGAAGTCTCACCACGGATTGTATGATTAGATGGAAAGCTGGGATGTAAAGAGTTAACGGAACGAAAAGTAAACGTGAATAAATCTTGTATGTTTATAATGCGTACTAATGTTATGAATTTTATGTGGTGAGCGCAGGTAGTACGAGTCATGAGGATCATCAAGATTAGAGATCGAGGATCGAGTCACAAGATAGATTGTACGGGAACGTTGGTGTATGAAATTTAGAAAACCCATATTATGTTTTTAATTGTAAATGATTCGATTGATGACTTCATGTGAAAAATTTGTGTTAAAATGAAGATTTAAGTAAGTCAAGGTATTTATAAGGAAAGAAATTTTATGGCATGAACTTCCGCTGCAACTTTTTGTCAAATACGAACTAGGGGCTTACAGGTTTACCAGTAGCAACTTCGACAGATAAGGGTTTCCTCAGTTTAGTTCTAGGTATCGCAAGTAAAGGCTTAAAAGATAATGAAACAAAACTCCTATCGGCACCAGAATCAAAGAGAACAGATGCAAGTTGATTGTTAACAAGAAACGTACCGTTAAAAACCTCGTTGTCCACCCTCACCTCGTTAGCGTTCAGATTGAATGCTCGTCCACAAGCGGGATTCACATACTCGTTCGCGTTGGCATTCGGGTTGACATTCGCATTCACCAACCTCGGGCAGTTGTTGTGGAAATGACCCATTTCTCCGCAATTATAACACGAACCAGGTGGGAATCTCGCAGCATTCCCCTGAGCTTGTGCTGGAACCTGAGCAGCTTGATTCTAACCCAAACAACAAATGTTGGCCAGATGCCCAAGTTTACCACACGTGGTACACTGTTTACAGGCCTGTTGGGCAACATGATGACCATTGCATCGAGCACAGTGAGGTGCAGTACCAGCATATTGCTTCTTCACAAGAGGTTGGGCTGGTGGGTTCTGAGCATTCTGTGCAGTGACTGCAAAGTTCTGGGAAGCCTTGCGCTTCCTTGACTTTTTAGAAGACTCACCCTTCTTCTTTCCCTTACCCTTTTCTTGTGCAGAATCAGCTGACTTCTTCTTGTCAGCCTTACGGGTTAGTTTCCCTTTTCTGACCTGAGACTCGGTCAGAGTAGCAGCCAATTCAATCGCTTGACGAACAGTAGTAGGGTTACTGCTAGTCACAATGTCTTGCACAGAATCGGGTAAACCATCGATATACCTCTCTATCGCTTTCTCCAACGGGGTAACCATCGTAGGACACAACAAACTGAGCTCCTCATAACGATCCGTGTACTCACGGTGTTCTCCCCCATCTTGTTTCAAATCATCGAATTCTCATTCCAAAGCTCGAATCTTGTGACGGGGACAGAACACTCTCATCATGAGAGCTCGAAGCTCTTCCCAAGTTTGTGCCATCGCCACATCGGCACCCCTATCACGCATCACACCGTTCCACCATGTAACAGCACGCTTCTCGAACACACTAGATGCAAATTCAACCTTACGCTCATTCGGACATTGCACATATCTGAATGTGCTCTCCAAACTTTCGAACCACTGCAGGAGTGTGGTTGCTCCTTGAGACCCAGAAAACTTCAATGGTTTAGCCGAATTGAAGTTCTTGAAATTACACTGTGCATTATTGTTATTATTGTTGTTGTATAATTGATGGATCTGGGTTACTATGTTCGGAAGCACCGCAGCCATTTGCTGAGCGACAAGGGCTGTGACTTCTTCGTTAGTTAGAGGTTGTGCATCACGTCGAGGTGGCATTGTCTAAAATGAACAAGGAAACATGAGAAACGAGTGAGGTCGACAATTGGAAAAACAAAAGAGGTATTGAAAACATCGACAAAACACAAGGAATGCGATCATTCGTTTGTTACCTCGAACAAACAAATGACACGCAGTGACTAATCAAAGTAAATGGGTCATATAATGTATCACCGAAGACATGCTCGCCTATAAGTGAACACTCACCCCAAGAGTTCCCAGGTAAGAGTGACTGGTCCGATACTTCGGATTTGTACGAACACTTTAGCCTTAGACAGAAAACTCAGGGTACAGGCTGTCACACCCCGACCACGTAAAACGACAAAACGTGGCGGAAACGTCGGGGAGTGTTGTAACAGAATCATTGTTTCACAACCATGGATTAAATAATATCGTTTTATTGAATTATTGAACTCATTGTTTATTAAAATTCAAATAAATACAATTATTATCTTCCAAGTTTTAAAGTCGCTAAGGCACGAGTCCATCCTATGTATAGCATGTATCAACAATCATCACAAAGCAGTACCTGAAACATGTGTAAAAATAGGTACGTCAGCATAAAAATGCCTGTGAGATACATAGGTTTTGTTTATGCATGATTCATGACTTATAAGTTTAAAAGAATGTTTTAACAAAAAGTAGTCATGAACCATGAAAATGTTTTCTCTATAAAATCATGTGAAAATTTATGAGAAATTTGATGATATAAAAGAATGATGCATAAATAAATAATCAAGTAAAATGAGTTTATAAAATAATGTTTTGAATAAAATGTTGGTAGTATATATAAAAATATACTTTAGTTTTAAGAAAGTCGATTAGGTAATATATCAAAATATATTTCGGTTCAAAAATCGTTAAACAGATAGTATATTAAATATACTTTGGTTGTCAAAATAATCGTTTTCGATAGTATATCAAAAGTATACATTGGATTTATGTATAACATATTAAACTATGTTTTGGTTGAATAAATAACATATTTAAAATATGTTTTGGTAGTTAACAAAATATATGTTGTTTTGTACAATATCACACATGAGAGTATATCAAACTATACCTTTGGGAGTATACTAAAATATACCATAAAAGTGTGATTTAAGAATTCAATCAGACCTGGTGCATCAAAATACACCTTTGAGACTATAGGGATACCACAAAGGCAATCCCTATTTGGATGGAGAAACAAATTGGTTTCAGACATTCCATGACAACAGGAATGGGGTGTCAAATCCTATAGCGCTATATCATACTACCAATCGGTCTGGTGAACAAAATAAGTACTATCCAACAATTTATTTTATACTCTTTGGAAAAATTAGAGTTTAAACCATAAATAATCAGTCGGTTTGTCAAAAGATAAGTACTAATATGTATAATCAATTATACTTTGAAATCGTGAACATAACAAATAGGTACACATGCTTCACCCCAAAACATTGAAAACAGTAAAAGAGGGGACTATGTACTCACATGAGGGTGCTTAGAAGTCTTGAACAACAACCAAGCAAAGCTAGAGGGAGTACGGAATCAAACGGTAACTAATATAGGTAACTATGTTATTAAACGACTCCCAAACCGGGAGATAGGATAGAATGATGTTCTATAAATCAAATGAGTAATTGAACTCATATGGCATGATTTAATAGAGCTAACATTCTGATTTGAAAGTCTACCTAAGTGCTTTTGACCCGTTTTGACCCATTATGGTAGCATAAACTACCATAACGTGTCGGTTGCGCAAAACTATGTTCGGATGGTTATCTATGAGCTATGTCAAGTCTTACATGCCCAATTATACCCTAACATGTTACTAATTCAGATTAGATGTCAAAAATATGTTCACATATGCACATTACGGATTTATGCTATAAAAAGGGCATTTTGATCATTTCCTATGGGCATGTAAACCAATTAACGAATAGTTAACCAATCTTATGTGATCATAAGGTATAACCTCAGGGGTTATTCCCTATGCAACTATGATCACTAAGCAAGCTTGGTCGGATCCTAATGATCGACCAAACGGGTCGGGTTCGAAAGTCTAAGCGGTTGTTTAGATCGCTTGACTTACGACCCTAAACAAGCACCAAACTAATAGTGACGAGTTAAACATGTCAAAACATGTTTAGCTAATTTATAAAACTGATTTGGTATCAAAACAATGGGTTTTGATACCCGAAAATAGTTCCGTTGCAAAATGCGCGCTAAAACACATTTTGACCGAAACTTTGACTCGTCACTTCACCTAGTTAACGTGGTAATCAGTAGGTATAATCGCTAAGGATTATAACCATCAAAGTCCAATTGAACTTTGCGTTGACCATTGACTGGTCAAACCGAAAGTCAAACACTATTTGACTTTTTAAACTAGTAAGCAAAATAAAAGAATGAAGGAATGCTCACTAAAGGTCCTTGCTATCTTTTCTACAAAGAATAAGCTTCCAATCAGATGAGAGAGCTCCCAATTCAGATTAGAGAGGAGATAAGAGAGGAATGAGCAAATGAAATGGAAGTTGGCCATGCTATTTATACTTGTTGGTGATCAACAAGATCAAGACATGTGTTTGTGTGGCCAAGAAGCAAGAAATCCTAGCCATACAAGTGTTAGAGGCCAGCTAATTTGCTTGGAGAGGTGTTAACTTGGCTGCCACACCAAGAACTTGCAAGAACAGCCCCTAAAGTATCAAACAGATTGCAAAAATTGATTTCTGGTCGCTGGGCATGCCTTACGGACCATAAGGACATGTGCATACGGTCCGTAAGCTACTTGCAGACCAGTAACTTTCAGAAATTGACAATTTAGTCCCTGCATTTGAGAAACTTGATTTTTGATGTATTTTTGACACGTTTAAGCCTCGTTAACCCCATTTCAAAGCTCTAAAATGAAGTTAAAGTATAGGGAACTTAAAATATGCTCAAAAATATCTCGGATGTCGGTTCGTTTGGTCGTACGGTTGCGTTGTTCGGTTAATTACGACGGAAGTCGTAACGAACGCAAAAATGATCCAAATTAAGCGATGAATGGAATTTTTGCATGCCGATTACTAAAATAAAAATATTTTAGTGTGTACAAAAATTTTGGATGTCCAGATGTGGTCAGAACGTAAGATATGCGCGTAAATGCAAACTTACGCCGTTTTTGACACTTTTAGTCCCTGTAAGATCAAATATGCATATTTTCACCCACCGAACCACTCAAAGCTTATTTCTAAGCTATGTATAGGTTATTTATGGTATGTTTAGCTTATGATCAAGTTCCGGACTATAAGTTGCCTTACAAAACGGCAGACTTTTGCAGTTTGACGCAAATAGTCCCTGTGAGCGAATAAACTTGTTTTTGCCATACCAAACCTTTCAAAACTTATTTCTAAGTTATGTAAAGGTTATTTAAGGTATGTTAAGCCTATTTCACTATTCCGGAGTGTTTGTTGCATTAAACTGGTTATATTTTCGCATCAGTTCGCGTATAACCTTCCAGAAAGCGATTTAGAGCTCGAAATCGAACAAGAATTGATATGTGCAAACAAAAAACATATTTATACAAATCCCAACTATGAAATACAATATTTCATTGGTTTGGTATTTGTATGATTGTTGAAGTGACACAGGTGTCACAGTCTCCCCTACTTTAGGAAATTTCGTCCCGTAATTTAATTTTAGAGGAAACTTGTGAAGACAACTGTGATTTTTTCGCTTTCGAACGAATCCCTCGAACCCTAAGTAAAACTCTGGGTCATGTCAGGATTCTTAGCGAAATTGTCAACTCTCGAAGTGAAGTCCTTGTAGCAACAAAACATGGAGTTTCGAACTACGGACAGAAGAGCGTTTCTTATGAAGACTATCATAGGAAACTTGTGTGTGCTTGAAATCAGTGTCGGAGAGTGAAAGATAAGACAACATTGGTCAAGGTCCAGGACTTCTAGTAACTTAAATAACGCTACGTTCGCAATGTAATAAGGAACACTTATATATAGGATGTACCAGCGGCGTATCCACCATGCTCCTTTCTACATTGTTCCCGTTTCGTTATTCTCATCACTATAGGTCTTAACACATGACAAAATTTTCTATGGTTTCTATGCACTGAATTCCATAATTACGTATGCATCCATAATTACGTAATTCCTTGCACAGTCCGCACAGTTCATTTCATAATGTGTAGGAAAAAATTGATCGAATAAACATGAAGCGACTTGACTAGACCACCAAAGGATCTTTTTAAGTAGATCAACGAACGATCTTTTTAACTAGATCAACACATGATCTTCTTAACTAGACCGTCGTACGATCTCCTTAAATTGATCACTTAAGGGATCTTTTCAGCTATATCATCACATGATATTTCTAACCAGATATTTGAATCAATCTGTTTAACTAGACCACTCAAGGGGTCCAATTATAAAATAGTACTTTATAACCCAAGGGACTTAACTACGACGTAGAAGTCCATTAAGGATTTAAGATAGTACCTTTTGATATCCTACTATGAATCCCTCATATTAAAATATGGAAGATTCTATGAGGATTTGGATAATTCACATAAAACCATGGAACATATAAGAAAACACATAAACACATAATTGTTTATCTTGATCTTCATTTTGTTAATTTTCTTGTTAATTGAGCACACGAGTATTTAAAGTATATCAGGAATTCAATCCGTGAATTCCATTTGGTACTTTAAATATCGTCAAGAATCTAACTATGAAGATAGGAAGATCTTAATAGAGATTTGTCTTTGTTTCTTAAAAAGAAACGTGTATTTAAGATTTTCGGGAAGATCACAAGTGATCATAAAATGACAGAACCACACGAGCAGTTTGTCTTAGTGTCGACATCGAAGGGTTGGATCAAACATTCACACAATCGTATCAATTTTGTAAAATAAAATTGAAACATCAAATTTTATTTATATAACAACTGAATTATTCCATCATCAAAAGATAACAGACAAGAAAATACAAAAGACTAATTGTTCACTACTGCATCCTTGTTCGCGTTTGCCTCATTTATGTTAAATACTCGTCCACGCGCTGGATTTGCGTTAACAAGTCTTGGGCAATTGTTTTTGTAGTGAGTAAGGTCACCACAGTTATAACACGACCCAGGTGGGAACCGTGCTTGAACAGCAGCTGGATTTGCAAAACGGCAGGTATCGACCAAATGTCCCAATCTTCCACAGTGGGTACATTTGTGACACTGCTCTTGCTCCAAATGATGACGGCTGCATTTGTTGCACAAAGGTGCGGTACCAACATAATTTTTCCTCTTACGAGGTTGTGCTGGTTGGTTTGGTGCAACCTGATTGTTCTGAGCAGTTATGGCGCAGTTTTGAGAAGCCTTACACTTCTTCTTCTTGGATACCTCGGCCTGTTTTTCCTTTGGTTCAACTTGAGCAGCCTTGTCAGATGGTCTTGGGTCACCTTTTCGAAAAAGCTTACCCTTCCTGATATGGGATTCAGTTAGGGTGGCAGACAATTCAATGGCCTGTCTGACAGTAGTAGGGTTGCTGCCAGTAACGATATCCTGAACTAAATCAGGAAGACCATCAATGTACTTCTCAATCGACTTATCCACAGGCGTGACCATAGCAGGACATAACAGACTCAATTCCATATGACATATACCGTTCAACATACAAGATCAAGTATACAAAAGACAATCAACAAACAAACACAAACACCGCTGTCTTGTTTAAGATCGTCAAATTCCCTCTCTAATGCTCTAAGCTTATGACGAGGACAGAACTCCTTCATCATTAGAGCTCGAAGCTCTTCCCAAGTTTGTGCCATTTCCACATCGGCACCTCTATCACGCATCACACCGTTCCACCATGTAAGAGCACGCTTCTCGAACACACTGGATGCAAACTCAACCTTACGCTCATTCGGGCATTGCACGTGCCTGAATGTGCTTTCCAAACTATCGAACCATTGCAGGAGCGCGGTTGCTCCTTGAGATCCAGAAAACTTCAAAGGTTTGGCAGAGTTGAAGGTCTTGAAATTACACTGGGTGTTGTTGTTGTTATTATTGTTATATAACTCATGAATCTGAGTTACTACGCCTGGAAGCACTGCAGCCATTTGTTGAGCAACAAGGGCTGCGACTTCCTCAGCAGTAAAAGATTGAGCATCACGTCGAGGAGGCATTGTCTAAAGGGAACATGGGAAACGAGTGAGGTCGATGATTGGAAAACAAAAGAGGTATTTAAAACATCGGCAAAACACAAGGAAGGTGATTATTTGTTCGTTACCTCGAACAAACAAACGACACACAGTGACTAATCAAAGTAAATGGATCAATATAATGTATCACCGAAGACATGCTCGCCTATAAGTGAACACTCACCCCAAGAGTTCCCAGGTAAGAGTGACTGGTTCGATACTGCGGATTTGTACGAACACTCTAGCCTTAGACAGAAAACTCAGGGTACAGGCATTCACTCTTCTAGTTTGCACGTGTTCACATTATTTAGACCCAAACTTTGACGAGATTTTGAAAACTTTGAAGGTTCAAGACCTTACAATAAATCATCCTAGAACAGATGATTGATTTTCAAAGCGGATTCGAATTTTGTATTCTTGTTGTGGTTGCCACTTAAGGATAAGTGACGGTATTGTTTTATAACTAAACACAAAATAACTTGTGTTAGGGTCCTAGGAATGTTATAGTCTAGGTCAAAGCATTACTAATAACCTAATTCCCTATAACCATTGGCTCTGATACCAACTTTTCTGTCACACCCCGACCACGTAAAACGACAAAACATGACGGAAACTTCGGGGAGTGTGGTAACAGAATCATTGTTTCACAACCATGGATTAAATAATTTCGTGTTATTGAATTATTGAACTCATTGTTTATTATAATTCAAATAAATACAATTATTATCTTCCAAGTTTTAAAGTCGCTAAGGCATGAGTCCATCCTATGTATAGCATGTATCAACAATCATCACAAAGCAGTACCAGAAACATGTGTAAAAATAGGTACGTCAGCATAAAAATGCCTGTGAGATACATAGGTTTTGTTTATGCATGATTCATGACTTATAAGTTTAAAAGAATGTTTTAACAAAAAGTAGTCATGAACCATGAAAATGTTTTCTCTATAAAATCATGTGAAAATTTATGAGAAATTTGATGATATAAAAGAATGATGCATAAATAAATAATCAAGTAAAATGAGTTTATAAAATAATGTTTTGAATAAAATGTTGGTAGTATATATAAAAATATACTTTAGTTTTAAGAAAGTCGATTAGGTAATATATCAAAATATATTTCGGTTCCAAAATCGTTAAACAGATAGTATATTAAATATACTTTGGTTGTCAAAATAATCGTTTTCGATAGTATATCAAAAGTATACTTTGGATTTATGTATAACATATTAAACTATGTTTTGGTTGAGTAAATAACATATTTAAAATATGTTTTGGTAGTTAACAAAATATATGTTGTTTTGTACAATATCACACATGAGAGTATATCAAACTATACCTTTGGGAGTATACTAAAATATACCATAAAAGTGTGATTTAAGAATTCAATCAGACCTGGTGCATCAAAATACACCTTTGAGACTATAGGGATACCACAAAGGCAATCCCTATTTGGATGGAGAAACAAATTGGTTTCAGAGATTCCATGACAACAGGAATGGGGTGTCAAATCCTATAGCGCTATATCATACTACCAATCGGTCTGGTGAACAAAATAAGTACTATCCAACAATTTATTTTATACTCTTTGGAAAAATTAGAGTTTAAACCATAAATAATCAGTCGGTTTGTCAAAAGATAAGTACTAATATGTATAATCAATTATACTTTGAAATCGTGAACATAACAAATAGGTACACATGCTTCACCCCAAAACATTGAAAACAGTAAAAGAGGGGACTATGTACTCACATGAGGGTGCTTAGAAGTCTTGAACAACAACCAAGCAAAGCTAGAGGGAGTACGGAATCAAATGGTACCTAGTATAGGTAACTATGTTATTAAACGGCTCCTAAACCGGGAGATAGGATAAAATGATGTTCTATAAATCAAATGAGTAATTGAACTCATATGGTATGATTTAATAGAGCTAACATTCTGATTTGAAAGTCTACCTAAGTGCTTTTGACCCGTTTCGACCCATTATGGTAGCATAAACTACCATAACGTGTCGGTTGCGCAAAACTATGTTTGGATGGTTATCTATGAGCTATGTCAAGTCTTACATGCCCAATTATACCCTAACATGTTACTAATTCAGATTAGATGTCAAAAATATGTTCACATATGCACATTACGGATTTATGCTATAAAAAGGGCATTTTGGTCATGTCCTATGGGCATGTAAACCAATTAACGAATAGTTAACCAATATTATGTGATCATAAGGTATAACCTCAGGGGTTATTCCCTATGCAACTATGATCACTAAGCAAGCTTGGTCGGATCCTAATAATCGACCAAACAGGTCGGGTTCGAAAGTCTAAGCAGTTGTTTAGACCGCTTGACTTACGACCCTAAACAAGCACCAAACTAATAGTGACGAGTTAAACATGTCAAAACATGTTTAGCTAATTTATAAAACTGATTTGGTATCAAAACAATGGGTTTTGATACCCGAAAATAGTTCCGTTGCAAAATGCGC